>SJYC01133624.1:0-32850 GCA_006408675.1 Madoqua kirkii | reverse complement strand
GACTATAAAGAGAGCTGAGCGCTGAAGAATTGATGCTTTTGAACTATGGTGTTGGAGAAGACTCTTAAGAGTCCATTGGACTGCAAGGAGGTCAAACAAGTCAATCCTAAAGGAAATCAGTCCTGAATATTCATTGGAAGGACTGCTGCTGAAGCTAAAGCTCCAATACATTGGCCACCTGGTGTGAAGAATTCACTCATTGGAAAAGACCCTGATACTGGGAAAGATTGAAGGCAGGAGGAAAAGGGGACGACAGAGGATGAGATGGTTGGATGGCATCACCAACTCAGTGGACGTGAGTTCGAATGAGCTTCAGGTGTTGGTGATGGACAGAGAAGCCTGGCATGCTGCAGTCCATGGGGTCACAAAGAGTCGGACATGACTGAGTGACTGAACAGGACTGAATTGAGAGTCAGGTGTGGAGGTCATCAGGAGAAACAGGACTGGGAGAAGAACCTCTGGGGAAGGGCTCATCCCACTCCCACTGACAGGAGAATGCAGCCACAAGAAGAACATGGGAAGCTCAGCAGAACCCAGGCTCCACCCATTCCAGCCAGGAGACCTTGTTAGAAAGGATCTAAGCTTTCTGAACCTGAGTGTCCTTGTCACGAACATGCAAATAATGGCAACTATCTCATAGGGTTATTTAGGCCAGCCTATGTCAGGGCGGTTAGGCAAGGCAAGGCTAGTAGAAGGTCTGGCTGCTGGTCTCCTTTGCGCTTGGGTCACTTTGGTAGAGGTTTGTCCCCTGGTAGAGGTTTCTGTGTGCCAGGGACAGTGGTGACTGCTCCATAAAGCAAAGAGCTGACTCAGACCTCAACTTGGCCATTGAGTCACCCATCTCTTACCACACTTTGTGTCTTTGGGGTGATTTACAGTCTCCCTGAAACCCTGTGAGGCCAACCAGATGAATAGTATTGTCTTGACCCCATTTTAAAGCTGAAGTACACAAGATTTAGAGAGACCAAAGATACAGACATATAATGCAAATAGAGTTCCTTGGTGGCTCAGACGATAAAGAATCTGCCTGTAATGCAGGAGACCTGGGTTTGATCCCTGGGTCAGGAAGATCCCCTGGAGAAGGGAATGGCAACCCACTCCGATATTCTTGCCTGGAGAATTCCATAGAAAGAGGAGCCTGGTGGACTACAGTCCATGGGGTCAAAAAGAGTTGGACACAGCTGAGCAACTAACACTAACTAACCTGACCCAAATACCTGTAACACAGGCAGAAAGTGATGTGTGCCTTTAGTGTCAACCTCAAGATATGCAAATTAAGAGCTATGTGGGTTTTCACGGAGGTGCGAGGACCCTGAGTTTGGAGTCCATCCAGGTAGAAATGCACTGGCTACTTACAGGCCTGTGTTTTCTCTAATTATTATCTGTGCCAATGTGAGCCCATGTCTGATGTAGCCATTGCTTTTCCAAAACTCACGTGTGTCTTTGCAAAACCTTTACTCTGCCCCTCTGAGCTAGTAAGAAACCCAGGATTAGCCCCACTTTATTAAAAACTGGGGGAAATTGAGGCAGTGGACTCTGGAGGGACTTGTCCAAGGTCACATCTGCAGTGAAGCAGCCACCCATCAAGGCGCATTCCCTAACTGAGCTGAGGCATTGGGTCCAGCCCAGCCACGGCCTCGGGCAACGTTGCTGGTGGGTCCTCTGTTCCCCGCCCTGGGTGCTGTCCCACCCGCAGGGAGGGTTGGCCCCACTGTTGCAGAAGCAGGGGCCCCAGAGGCAGACTAGGTTGATTCTTGGCTACGCCTCACCCTGAGTGCTCAGGTGCCAGTAAAACAAGACACATGCTTAGATTGCCAGCCAAGCAGGATGCTGAAAACTGAGGGACATGACGTTTGCTTAGGAAAAATAATCCTCATGGGGAAAACCGGAATTGCATTTGTCTTCCTTATATCCATTTTATTTCTTTTACATTGGATGGCAAGTCGGGGAGCCACACAAACCTTCTCTGCTCTTTGGGCCTCTGAATATTTGTATTTGGCCCTCAGTGGGGGCAGTCTCCATCTCCATTAGCTCACCTGCAAAACTGAAATAACTCAGCCATCCTGCAGCACTTCTAGGACCGATTGAGTGGAACAGTTCAGGGACGGGGCACAGAAGAGCACCTGGCTCACAGTGGGTGCTCTGCCCGCCATCCTCTCCTTGTTCTCAGGCTTCCCCATCTCCGCTGCTCCCACCCAGGCCTGAATTAACTTTTCTTTTTTTACCCTGCCATGGGAATATCTTTGCCTGGCAACAGAGACGATCTGTATCTCTCCCCACAGAGAAAGCAGCTATGAGAGCCCTCAATAGGATTTCCTTTCTGGACACAGTGCTGGCTTTGTTAAGGGGGCCCTCGGGGCTGCAAGTCATACACAGATGTCCCTGAGAATTTACCCAGCCCCGGGTTCTCTGCGTGGCTTGACTGCGTCCCTGGATTTGCTTTGGGATTCACTGAACTCTGTGTTTCTCCAGACCCATGTGTGGTCAGCAAATCCAGGGTCATGTAGTTTTAGCCGAAGGGCTCTTGCTGGGCCACTTGAGGCTCTGGAAACATCCCAGAAAGTGGCCCTGACTATGCTGGGAAGCATCACCCTTTGTTCCTCCCCATGGAGCTTACCAGGCTCCTCTGTCCATGGAATTCTCTAGGCAAGAATACTGGAGTGGGTTGCCATTCCCTTCTCCAGGGGATCTTCCTGACCTAGGAATCAAGCCTGGGTTCTCCTGCATTGCAGACAGATTATTTACTATCTGATCCTGCAACAAATAGTTTGATCTTTGGGATGGTGATCTAGGTGCTAGGTACTGGTTTATGCGCTTACAGTCTATAACTAATTTAACCCTCTGAACATCGGATGAGATGGATTTACCTATGAGGCCCATTTGATGGTAAGGTTTATAGTGCTCACATCAGAGGAAACTTGAGATGAAACAAGATAATTCATGGACAGTCTGGAACACTGTCTGGCACAAGTGCTTAATAAATCAGAACAATGACCTCCCATTATAGAAGAAAGTACCAAGGTTTGCAGAGGTCGAGAACCTTCTGAAGGTTAGAGAAACCAGGTCTGCTGGCCCCAGGCCCTGAGGCTCCCTGCCTCTCCCCTGAGGCTCTGAAGGAAAAGTGTGCTTGAGAAAGAGGAAACCCTGTCCATGGGCCGCTGGAGTGATACATTCTCATCACAACCCAGCTTTCAGAATGGGCCTCTGATGGGAGGAAATCCTGTCTTCACAACCAGATGTTGGAGGGAGATGAGGGGCTTCACCAACCTAAAACTGCCGGTGTAGGTGGGTGGCCCCCCGGGGCAGCATCTCCTCCATGGCAGCTCACCTGCTAACTCCCTGGGATGCAAGCCCCGTGGCAACTGAACTTCCCTGAAAGCACAGAGTAAACTAACAGCTCGGAACGCAATGAGATGCCCATGAGCTGGAAGAAACCCTAGCCAGTTTCCCTGGCTGCCGCCTGCTGGACAGAGGGTAGGCACAGGGCAGGGGGCGGGTGGTGGGGCAAAGAGCATTTCCTTAGGGTAGAGACAGTTGAAGAGCAAAGGATTTGGTGTTAGACTGATAAGGGTTTGGGTTCCTGCTCCACTATTAGCTCTTTAACATGGAGGAATTCCCATAACCCTTCAAAGCCTTGGGTTCCTCAATATGGCTGTGCCTCGTTCCTTGGTGTCCACGGAGCGCTGGTTTCAGGACCCCAGCTCCCTTGCAGATGCTCAAGCCCCCACAAGTATAAAATGGCACAGCACAGCAGACCCTCCGAATCCAGAAGGTCCACATTTAACAGTTGGTTGTGTTCTCAGATGTGGAAGGCTCAGATACAGAGACCCCAGCTGCACCTGCTAGGGCTGCTACATTCTTGAAGTGATGAGGGTGATGTCTGCCATGGACATGCTATTGTCAGTGGTGTTGTCTGCCTAACGACAGTGTCCAGAGCAGGTTGTCAGGCCCGGCTGCTGTTTGAATCAACCAGGGAGTTCCTGAAAAAGACCAGTGGTCAGGGCCCCATCCTGGACCAGCGGGTCAGAACCCCTGGGCTGGACCCAGCACTGTTAGCTGGAGATTCACGGGCTCCACAGGCAGTGGCTGAGGCCCACTGGCCCAGGAGATCCCAGGCTCCCTTCCTGGCCAGCAGTCTCTGACTTGCCATCTCTTCTCCTAAGGGCTCCTTGACTTTTCCCTCTGGGCATGAACATGGCCCCTTAAGGTTTAGGGGGAGGGTCTTGGCACACACTGAGGGCTCACCCAAGGGTCTCTTTTGTTGGGCAACGCACCCCTTTGCTTCTTGTCTGTCATGGCCCCTGGGACTCTCCTCTGGCCAGTCCCAGCCCAGGGCAGCACTGGACTCCTCTGCCCGCAGTCCACCCTTAAGCAATTTGGGCTCAAAGCTGTTCTGAGCTCCTGCCAAAGAGTCCGGTTTTCCTTCCAGTTTGTTCTCTTCATTCTCTGGATCGCTGTGGGCTCCAAAGGGGGCTGTGGAGAGGGGTGGTGGCCTCAGGCTCTCAATGCTCAGGCCTGGAGGAGAACAAAGAAAAACACATACACCCTGGGGCCACAGCCTGGTGGCTGTGCTAGAGGGTGAGACTGAAAGTCTAGGGTAGGATGGGGACCCTCTTCCTAGTGCACCCCTCATATGTTTTCTATCATGTATGAGCTATCTTTACATTAAATGACTGGCTAAACAGATCAATAACCACCTATGGCCAGCCAGCAGAGCCTTGGAGTGGTCTAATTCTAACTACACCTGTGTACAGGTACTTTGGCAGATTCCCATTAGCTGTGAAGTCCACAATATTCTGTGTAGGAATCAGTTTCAAGCCATGCTTTATTTCTGAGCCCAAACCTTGCTTGTCCCACCCACCTCTTTGCATCATGGAGGTGAAAAGAAAAGGACCAAGGACAGATTTGATGTTTTAAGTTCAACTGAAATCCCACTTCCTCCCAAAGGTCTTCGGATTCCGCATCCGTGAAAATCTCTCCCTTCCATGAAATTTCCTTGATTGCCCCTCCACCGTGACTCACCCCAGCATCCGCCTTGCTGTGGGCAGGTGGTGTTGATCTGCCCACAGCATCCCTGCATTATGACTGTGCTCCCTTCCACCAGGTATCTCCTGGAGCAGGATTTCCCAGGCATGAGGATTGGGCCCGAGCCGACCACTGACTCCTTCATTGCGGTGATGCAAGGCGAGGTGGAGGGCATCATCCCTGGGAACGCCCTGGTGGTGGATCCTAAGAAACCTTTCAGGAAACTGAACGCCTTTGGCAATGCCTTCTTGAACGGTGGGTACAGAGGGAACGCACGCATCCTGGGTGCTCTCTTTTCTCCTTGGAGTATGAAAGGGCAGGGCAGGGCAGGGTCTTGTGAGACCCTGATTCTTTTCCAGACCTGGAATCTCTCTTGATTGTCCCTTTCTTAGTGGGAATGAAACCACCATTGATTAGGGATATGGAAGCTGCTAACACTGGCCTGATTTCTCCTGATCAAGTTGGGGGAGGGATCAACTAGTTAAATCCCATCTCTAATCTACACCTCCCTCCAGGAAAAGCAGAGAGGGCTGCCCTCTGTAGGTCCCAGCTTTTGCCTATCCTATGGAAGGGCTTTTCAGCCAGCTAGAAGGAGGCAGAGGAAGGTTCCTTCTGTTTTGGACATTGTTTTTACTTGATGGAAGGGACCCTGGACTTAAGGTAGAAGCCCTGGCTTTGATCACTGTCTCTCCTACTAAACTCACTATGTGACCTTGGACAAGTCCCCTCCCCTGAGACAAGTCAGCCTGTAAACACCAGGGTCACTGGGCCAATTTGAGTGGAAGAAGCTCTAATGGCTGCTCCGCAAGCTGACCCGGGCCTTCCTGTTACTCTGCTTACCTAGAGTGCAGGCTAATCCCCTGATCAGGCTTATAATGTAGGTCCACACCACAATTTTGCATGCATATTGCATTAAAAAAAAATTTAAGCTACTTTCTATAATTGAAGGCATTTAGAGTAAAGGTAAAGACTATGGGCTTTGGGTTAAGAACCCATCCAATAGCACCATGCTTTTAGATAGATTACCTAACTGGTCTATGTCTCACTTTTCCCATCTGTAAAATAGAATGAGAGTAAATGTCCTCCTCCAAGGCAAGAGGACTTTGTGAGAAAGTTGGCACTTGACACAGATATTCAGTGATGAGTGAAGTCACATGCAAAGGGTTAAAAGGACATTTCAGCAAGAGAAAACTGGAAAAAAAAATGTGTATATATGTGTGTGTGTGTGTGTGTGTGTGTGTGTGTGTGTGTGTGTGTGTGTGTGTATAAGCAGAGAGGATTCAAAGAACGTGGCTTAATGCAGGAACACTGATTTCTCTGCTGGAGCCGTCACAGCAATGACAGTGACAGATGTATACATGAACTGTTCGCTGGGGACCGGCCAGGCACGTCCCCTGAGAGGAAAAACAAGGAGCAGGGCAGGGCAGGGCAGGGAGTTGAGGAGGCCCTTCCATGTACCACCAGCATCACTGCAGCCACGTACAGGATGACTACACCCCGGCTGCCTGCTTCCCGTCCTTGTACTGCCCAGGGGTCATATTTCCCCCTGACATCTCCCTTCCCCTTCTCTAGGGGGGGAGGTGTCCCAAGCCTTTTCCAGGCACCTCAGCCTCCTCTTGCAGTGGATGACCTTGCTTCTCGTTCTAGAGAAGATGGAATCCCGTATCCCTGGGTTCCCTGCCTTTGGTTTGGTTCCAGTCTGTCCATAAGTGGAGCCTGTTTGTGTCGGTCCTCCCCCGCCATGCAGCCCAGATACCTGCATGCTCTTTTACCGTCCGATCTGCCACTTTCCCACCCTCCAGCAAGAACTCCCCACCCCCAGCCATCTTCCCAGGGACGGCTCTGTCAGTTTCTCCTCTTCCTGACAGCTCCGCCTCCTTTGGCCCCTTTACCACAGGGAGCTATCTTCTTGAGAACCCTGCTGCAGGCCCTACTAGCTCTTAACCCCTCACTTTCCTTCCACAGCTTCTGGGCTTCACCTCCACATTCTTCCTGCCCCCAACCTGTGGCACATGGCTTCCCCGTCAGCTGCCTGTGTGAACATTGTCCGTGACCTCTCTGTGATAAGCTGTGAGCACGTTCGGTCCCCACCCCCCCCCATCTCTCAACCCCCATCCCCTCTCAGCTCCTTGGCCTCCTCCCGTCTCCCTGGCAGACTCTCTCCAGTCTCCCCCGGCCCCCTTTGGCCTCTGGCCCCTGTGACCTGGTGTCCCCCTCGGCTCCTGCCCTTCTCACTCCATGCACCGGGCCTGGGCGATGCTCAACCGGGGCCCTGGCCCCAGACACCAGCCCCATGTACATGACCTCCTGGTTACCAAGTGACAGCAACCCTGCTCAAACTGCTTTCAGCAAAATGTGGAATTTATTGAGGAATGCTGGAGTGTGCCTTAGAACCTATGGACAAGAATTTGGCTGGGCGCAAGGCATAGAGGAAACGATGGGCTTTAATAGGACAGGGGCCGCGCCATGGACTGTCTAGCACAGTGCCAGAAACACAGCACGTGCTTCATAAGTATTTACCAAACGGATCCGGAGAAGCTGCAACCACCATATCAGATTATATCACTCTTTTGCTTAGAACGTTCCAATGGATTTTTACCACCTTCAGTATAAAATCCGCATTTCTTAACATGGCTTTCAAGGCCCTCGTAATCTGGCCCCTAGCTCCCTGTCCGGCCACGTCTCTAGCTGCCTTTTGGTTCTCATCTCAGTGAGAGCGTCCCCTGGCCTGGTGCCTACACACGTGTACGTGCACACACACACACACGCTCCCCTCCCCCCTCTCATTTCTGTGTGGCCTCTCCACCTGCTTCTGTTAGTTTCCTAGGACTGCCAGAACAAATTACCATGAACTAGGTGGCTTTAAAATAAATATTGACTCATAGTTCTGGAGGCTAGAAGTTCAAAATCAAGGTGTTGGCAGGGTCATGCCCCGTCTGAAGCCCATAGGGGAGAATCTTTCCTTGCTGCTTCTAGCTTCTAGTTACTCCAGGCATTTTGTTTGTATCAGAATAATTCCAGTCTCTGACTCCATCTTTACATGGCCATCTCCCTGTGCGTGTCTGTATCTTCACCTAGCTACACACATATACACACACACACACTCACACACACACATACACCCTGGCTTCCTGCCTGCACCCCTGTCCTCCCAGCTGGTCAGGTCTTTTGAGGTCTTACTTCAGGTTCTGTCTCCCTTGTGTGGCTTCCTGGACTCTTACCCATACATCCCTGGCCTCCTCACCTGACCTGAATTTCTGCAGCCACCTCACTGGAGAGCCGAGGCTCCCTCCCCTGTCTGTTCCCAAGACAGTGGGACTGTGAACTGGAACTGTGATGGTCAGACACCTTGTTGGCTTCCATCAAAAATGGCATTTAAGAGAGAAGGCTTGAAGTAAGAAGGATCCGGCTTAGGTTTACCAGTTTGTATTTGGAGACTTTGGTAATGCTGGAAATGTTTCCTTGCTTAAGGCTTGAGAAGGAAATGGCAACCTACCCCAGTATTCAAGGCATAGAGGAAACGATGGGCTTTAATAGGACAGGGGCCGCGCCATGGACTGTCTAGCACAGTGCCAGAAACACAGCACGTGCTTCATAAGTATTTACCAAACGGATCCGGAGAAGCTGACAACCACCATATCAGATTATATCACTCTTTTGCTTAGAACGTTCCAATGGATTTTTACCACCTTCAGTATAAAATCCGCATTTCTTAACATGGCTTTCAAGGCCCTCGTAATCTGGCCCCTAGCTCCCTGTCCGGCCACGTCTCTAGCTGCCTTTTGGTTCTCATCTCAGTGAGAGCGTCCCCTGGCCTGGTGCCTACACACGTGTACGTGCACACACACACACACGCTCCCCTCCCCCCTCTCATTTCTGTGTGGCCTCTCCACCTGCTTCTGTTAGTTTCCTAGGACTGCCAGAACAAATTACCATGAACTAGGTGGCTTTAAAATAAATATTGACTCATAGTTCTGGAGGCTAGAAGTTCAAAATCAAGGTGTTGGCAGGGTCATGCCCCGTCTGAAGCCCATAGGGGAGAATCTTTCTTTGCTGCTTCTAGCTTCTAGTTACTCCAGGCATTTTGTTTGTATCAGAATAATTCCAGTCTCTGACTCCATCTTTACATGGCCATCTCCCTGTGCGTGTCTGTATCTTCACCTAGCTACACACATATACACACACACACACTCACACACACACATACACCCTGGCTTCCTGCCTGCACCCCTGTCCTCCCAGCTGGTCAGGTCTTTTGAGGTCTTACTTCAGGTTCTGTCTCCCTTGTGTGGCTTCCTGGACTCTTACCCATACATCCCTGGCCTCCTCACCTGACCTGAATTTCTGCAGCCACCTCACTGGAGAGCCGAGGCTCCCTCCCCTGTCTGTTCCCAAGACAGTGGGACTGTGAACTGGAACTGTGATGGTCAGACACCTTGTTGGCTTCCATCAAAAATGGCATTTAAGAGAGAAGGCTTGAAGTAAGAAGGATCCGGCTTAGGTTTACCAGTTTGTATTTGGAGACTTTGGTAATGCTGGAAATGTTTCCTTGCTTAAGGCTTGAGAAGGAAATGGCAACCTACCCCAGTATTCTTGCCTGGAAAATCCCATGGAGAGAGGAACCTGGCGGACTACAGTCCATAGGGCCACACAGAGTCGGACATGACTGAAGCAACTTAGCGTGCATGCACGCTATGCTAATAGTAATATTTGGTATTTGGACAGCCACTTAAAAGCCCACATAAGCATTCCTGCGTGGTGTGGCCCATTCTTCAAGTCCAGTTGTAGTGTCTCTTCCTCCAGGAAGCCTTCCTTCCACCTTGGATCTTCTGAGTCCTTCACTTGACCTCTTGGGGGTGTTGGTCCCATGGTACCTATGTCCTTGTGCACACCTCCACTATGCTGCCAGACTGTGCTCCTGGTGGGGCAGGGTTTGAGCGCTGGACATTCTGGTGTCCCTGCCAGCAGGGGCTCACAGACATAGTCCTACAGCTGCCTTAGGATGCCCCTGAGAGCTTCCTCCAAGTACAGATCCTGGGTCCACTATGGGGGTTGGTCTAACTTGGGCTGGGAGTCTGCATTGGAACCTCTGCCCAGGGCATGAGAGGTTGGTATGGGGCCAAAAGGAGGGTGCGTGAGAGGCAAGGGCAGAATGGCTGCTCACCACGGGTCTCTTCCCACCCATGCAGGTTTGTGTGTGCCCAGCTGCCCAACCCTGTGCTGGAGAGCATCAGCGTCATCGACACACCAGGCATCCTCTCTGGAGAGAAGCAGAGGATCAGCAGAGGTAAGCGAGGCACCTGGTAGGCTTGGCCTTGGCTCTGTGTTGTGTTCTTTCCAGAATATTCTCCGGCTTCTATACCAGGATAGAGGTTCCTGGGGCCTTGTTGTCTCCTGATGAGTCAGCGCTGCCTCGTGTGCTATGTGGGATGGTCCTAGGCAGGGGCTAGCACCAGAGCTCAGGTCCATTGTCACTCAGGAGCAGCTGGCCTCAGGCTTCTCATCTGTGAAATGGACATATCAGCGTCTGCCTTACTCACCTCATTGGGTTTCTTCCTGGGCCAAACCCTGGCTTGTTCTGAAGGTCCTGCTGTCCCTGTCCCGGGAGCTGGCGCTCTGCAGGGGAGGCAAGTGCGGGCAGAGGACTTCAGCCAACAGCGTGAGGATGACAGTGTGCTTTGGGGTGTGAGAGCAGGGAGTTGGGTACTTGAAAATGCTCATTCCAGCAGATGTGGGTGACTGCTCTTTGAGGGAGGTCCTGGCATGGGGCGTCAGGAGCCTGAACTCGAGAGCCAGACCACCGGTGTTCTGAGCCTGCCTCTAACACTTCCTGGCAGGGTGACCTGGAGGGTTTCTTTCCTTCAGCCGCCACATCTGTAGAGTAGAGGACATAAGTCTACCTACCTTATAGAGTTGTTTGAGGATTAAAAGAAATAACACAAGTGAAAAACCTCCTGTCTGGCTCATAGCAAATGCCTGGTAAATATGAGTTCTTACCAATCACCACCACCAGCATCATCGGGTTTTTCCTAGCTCTAAAATACTAGATGGATACTGCAAAAGTCTTAAAGCTACAGCTCATGACTGTGCTCCCCCAGCCTCTCCAGCCACACCCGGCTGTGTGCCCCAAATGGCCCCCTACCGTTTCTGTGCTGATGCTGTATTTCTGGTTAAGAAAAGCTGATGAAGCCATGCCCACCCCAGTCCTGGAGCTGGGAGCTGGGCAGGAGCCAAACCAGCACTCAGAAGGCAGCTTCTGGGAAGGGAAGGCTTTGCACAGGCAAGAGTTCTCTGGGCAACCTTTGGTGACAACCCACCTTCCTCCCACACATGCCTGGGGTGAGGTGCATGTATGGTGGTGCAGGGGCGAGGCAGGCATAGAACCGATGGCCTGGCGGGGAGGGACATCACACCCCCTCCCTCTGGTCTACCTGCCCTTTGGAAGCACTCTGTTCAGGGCCCCATAGTGGGGTGCAGGGAGAGCTTGGACAGCTGCCTTGCTTCTATTTGTTTCCCTAATTATGCCCTTCCTCCTGACCAGTCCTTACCATCACCCCTTAAGTCTTCCTCTAGGCTCACCCTGAGTTTAGGCCTACAGGGGATTTACACAAATAGCTTGCGTCTCCTCGAGTAAGGAGAAAACAAAGTTCTCCCCCCTGAACTCCCCAAGCATTGAGTTCCTACAAGTACAGCCTGACCAGGGGTCCAGAGAGGATTCCAGCCTTTGGGTTTCCAAGGGCACTGGACTGGGAATTTAGAGAATTGGGTTTTAGAACCTGTGGGTCTCTAGGTCACATTTTCCCCTGAGTCTTAATGTCCCTGTGAGTAACAAAGGGTAATGATACCCATCACTTGACCTCATGATGTCCACAGACAGTAATGGAAACGAACATCAGCTCTGGAACTGGATCACAGTGAGCTCCCTTCTTTCATCTTTATCTGATACCCAGGGCCTCCCTATCAATAGGGCAGCACCAGGGTGATCTGTCAATACAATGGCCTTCCTTGCAGTTGTGCAGTGCACTGCCTGTGCAACTGTACATGGCAGCCCTGCTTCTAGAGATGCCTACCTTCCTCAGCTTCTGTTCCATTCTGTTCTTTTCCTATTCCTCTTTCTCCTGACTTTATCTTTGGACCTCAGTGGCTTCTCTACAGTAAACTGGGGGCTAAGTTTTCCTGCCTTCCCTTCCTATCCCATCCCACTCCATGCTGACTGCCACGAGGTCTTACCCAACTTCTGGGAGAAGTAATATCCCAGTGTGTGTCTCTGCAAACCTGTTTGATCTCTGCTCTCCTGAGCCTAGACTATAAATGCAACTGCTGGCAAAGTAGCCTGGGATAAAAACAAGAGCTGAGAGCTGAGCTGCCAGTCCTGCATAATCAGCCTGAGGCAGGGCTGACCTCAGCACTTCACAGAAACCAGGAAAATAGAAGGTGGGGATTGGATACCCTCAGATATCAGGGGCACCCCAGATAAGGAAAGTTTCTAGTATGAAGATCTCCCCCCATCCTTCACAATCAGCCATAGAATTCGGCAGTTCAGTGTTTACCTGTATACATATAACCCTCTATCTGTCTACATCACACCTCCCTCCACATACCCCCCATGCACACACACAGGTATGTGCACAGAACCAAACACTCTTCTGTGGCCTTTGCCTGGGCTTTCAGAACTCTGGGTTTGGCCACAGTACAGATTTGGTGCTTCTTGCCTTCCTGCAGCCCAGGGCCAGGATAGTCCATGGATAGCCCAGCAGGCACACACCAGACTGAGGTGGTGAGTCAAACCTGAAATCCAGCCATGTTCCACTCACTGAGCCTCATGCCAGGTTCAAGGCTGTGTCTCACCAGGGAAACAGGGCATCGTCATCACATTTACTCTGAGCCTCTTTTGCAACTGCTGGCAAAGTAGCCTGGGATAAAAACAAGAGCTGAGAGCTGAGCTGCCAGTCCTGCATAATCAGCCTGAGGCAGGGCTGACCTCAGCACTTCACAGAAACCAGGAAAATAGAAGGTGGGGATTGGATACCCTCAGATATCAGGGGCACCCCAGATAAGGAAAGTTTCTAGTATGAAGATCTCCCCCCATCCTTCACAATCAGCCATAGAATTCGGCAGTTCAGTGTTTACCTGTATACATATAACCCTCTATCTGTCTACATCACACCTCCCTCCACATACCCCCCATGCACACACACAGGTATGTGCACAGAACCAAACACTCTTCTGTGGCCTTTTGCCTGGGCTTTCAGAACTCTGGGTTTGGCCACAGTACAGATTTGGTGCTTCTTGCCTTCCTGCAGCCCAGGGCCAGGATAGTCCATGGATAGCCCAGCAGGCACACACCAGACTGAGGTGGTGAGTCAAACCTGAAATCCAGCCATGTTCCACTCACTGAGCCTCATGCCAGGTTCAAGGCTGTGTCTCACCAGGGAAACAGGGCATCGTCATCACATTTACTCTGAGCCTCTTCTGGGCCAAGGCCTGGTGTGCCACTTCTCCCAGAGGCCCCTCCCAGGCCTCAGACTTCACAGGTGGAGCACTCAAGCGCCAGGCCAGAGCTGGGCCAAGTGTGGTCCTTGGTCAGGGTGTGGCCCCTCGGCCCAGATCTGGGGGTGTCTTGTATGTCTTGTGAGAGAGCCGGAAGCAGGGACGTCCGGGAACCTGAACCCGGGAAGTCCTGGCCCTCACTTGTCTCTGGATGCTGATACTTTGGAGTGGGCGGGAGAGGGACAGGGAGGCAGTTGCTGGAAGTGACAGGATGTGTCCAGCCTGGGACTCATTGCTGGGAAGAAGGGAGGATGCAACGGAAGAGGAAGGCTCCGGAAGCCTGAGTGTCCTCACACTTGGGAACCACATTTCCTGTCCACCCCCCAGCTAGAAACCCCCACAGGCCCCACCTTAGAAAAGCAACCCCACAGTGCACTGCACACATCACTCCAGTGGACCCCATCCTGTGCAGGTGAGCTCAGCAGGGCCGGAGCAGGAAAACCCTTGCCCAGGTCACACAGCCGGGATGGGAACTCTGGTTTCCTGCTTCCCTGTCCAGTAGCTTTTCAGTACATTAGCATGGCCTGCCTGCCCACGAGGAGCTCAGAGAAGAGAAATGGAGCACGCTCTCATCTGGAGACCAGGGGGCATGCTCTCCTCTGCAACTTTCCCCTGGGGACCCCGGAGGGTCAGGGCCAATCCTCACAGTCTCCCATCCCTAGCCTGTTCCTGGCGCCCTCACTTAGGGGCCTCCGGGCCCCCGGACCACATTCTGTACATATACACCTGTAGGGTTGTCACATGCCAGGGCGGAGTAGCAGAGTCCAAGTCCCTTCCAAAGGGTGCACGAACACCATGTGGCCACCTGGGCGGCCTGGAACAAGGCTGTTGGGCTGCTTTTCAAGGTGACTTATGGGAGGCATGTAGCGTGGCCTTTGTCATCTTAACTGGTCCCACACTTTGCAAACTGATACCTTCTAACTTCTCTTTCTCTAAGATGTCTTTAAATCTTGACAGATTCTGGAACAGGATCTTTTATGCACCCACCTCAAATAAGCTCAGCGACGGGAGCTCCAGCCTTGCGGGGCTCTGAGCCGAAAAGGGAATACAGAGGGGAGTAAGGATCTGGGCGCTAGCCCCAGGTTTACCACCACCTGGCTGTGTGAGCTGGGGCGAGCCCCTTCACCTCTCTGCTCCCTCTCCCTTCCCTGTTAGATGTGTCTGCCTGCTTACCTCCTGGCACATGGACAGTTATGAGAGTCAAATGAGACTGTGTGGCTGAAAATATCAAGAAATGTGCTGCCTTGTCAGCACCCTTGCTCTGCCTCTCAGGCTGTGAAGGAAGCTGGTTGATGACTAAGGAGTTGCTGCACTTATTGTTGTTTGTCTCATTGATTTCCTCCTGCCTGGAATTACTTACAAATGCTTTCCTTCCAGTGCCCTGAAGCCTGGGGTGGGGGGCGCGCCTGCAGGCTGCCCAGGTTCTGCTCCAGGGGCCTGCTCACCCACTCTCCCAGAGGAGGCAGACTTGCTACCTGTGATTCCAGGACGGCCAGCTTCACCATCAATCTTCCAGAGCTTGAATCTCCCGCCACCCACTAGTCCACATTTCATGAACCCCTGGGCTATTGCAGGGACTTGAGAGCTCTGTTGTGGGGCTCTGAGCCGTTCCCAGGACAAGGGAGAGAAAGGGAACTCGTCACCCCAGATGTCACAGCAGAGCCTCCAGACAGTCTGGGCCCTCCCCATGGCTCTCTTGTAACCATGGTTCTACCATTGATCCCCCCCAGTCAGTCATTTCTATTCCCATTTTACAGCCGAAAAACTGAGGTTCAGACTTGCCTGATCCACACAGAAACTAAAAGGGAGAGCAGCCCATTCCCCTTTCCTGAATAGGTCTACCCCGTGCTTTTCTGATGCTCCCATTCCTGGATCTGCATAATGTCAGTCTACAAAACCGATTAAATACCCAGCCTGGAGCCCACGAGGCTCTATAGCCAGGATCAGGGAGACTGAGCTTCAGAGAGAGCCCGCAGAGTCACTGCTTAACTCTCATTTCCTCGCAGCCACACCTGAGGAGGAAGCTTTCTCAGCTTGCCCCCGCTGGTAATTTGATAGCCAGCCCTGCCAAAGCAAGCAGAATTGGCAAAAGTGGAAGGATGAAGAGGAGGCCTCGGTGCGTCTGAAATCCTAGAAAGGGTTCCCAGAAGCCATCTGCCTGCCCTCAGGCAGGAGCAGACTTCATATGGGCACCCAGGACATCTAAGACAGCAGCCCCCAGCCTTCCTTCCCCCGGATTAACAAGCAAAGAGACCAAGGACCAGAGAAGGAAGGCTTCTTGCCCCAAGACACACAGCCAGTTGATAGCTGAGCAGAAACTAGAGGTGGGCGCGTCCAGACCAGTGCTCCTCAGATGACCCCTTCAGAGCACACCCAAGGCATGGAAACTCAGGCTTGAAAGAAGCTCCTCATAGAGGGCAGAGCTATAGGAGCAGCCGGGGTCACAGGCAGTCTCACCTGCATCCTCGTCGTTGACTGGATCCTCACAGCCAGCCTCTGGCAGGGTGTGGTGGGTTCTGTAAGGTAAAGGAACTAGAGAAGGCAAGGTTCAGAAAAAGGAGACCAGCACTTGATAGGAACAGATCACCTTTAATGGGGTGAGCAGGGGCAGCAGTCAGATTAGTGAGCTGCCGCGCTATCAAGAAGAGAGTAGGTATATAAAGAAAACATGGATGCAGAGATACATCGTTTTGAGGGGATCTGTTTTTCCTCATGATTATTTTTGATTAGTTAGCTTTCAGCAGCTGGCACGGGGATTTCCAGAGACCGGCCAGAGACTGGGATTAGCTGGGAACTGAACGTAATCAACTTAATGTCCATTCCTTTCTTCGTGGGAGAAAGTTCTTTATTCTGTATAGAATGGTGGGGAGGATCTGGAGGGAGTTTTAACTCCAGGCTATTTTGAGCCGTCTAGCTTTCCTCCAGGTTCCAATTCAGAGACTAGGAAACTGAGGCCCAGGGATAGCTTATTCACTGTCCCTGGGATGTAAAAGGCAGACCAGGTCTCACATTTCAGTTCTGAGCAGCATGCGCTGATAGAGCACCTACTGTGTGCAGGGGACCATGCTGAGCGCAGGGAAGCAGAGGAGGATGAGCAGGCCCTGGCCCGCCAGCTCCCAGTGCAGCGGGGGTACAGTGCATCCTGATGGTTCCCTGGCTCAGCCGAGAGGCCAGCACCTGCCTGAGGGGCACCTGACCCAGCCCTAGGGACAGGCATGGCCCTGTTCTGGCAGCACTGACCAGGGTCGTCCCCTTCTTGCCCTTCCCCATGCGGGGTCCAGTCAGGCTTCTGAGATCTGCCCCACTCCCTCCAGGTCTTTGCAGCGGAGCCTCCTTGTGCAAGGCTACTGTCATTGTGGACTGGCGAGGGCTCAGAGGCCGAAGCCTCTTCTCTGTAGCTTCGCTGGCCCCTTCCGTTTCCCTAGCCTGTGCAGGGGTGGCTGAAGAGCTGGGCTTAGAGCCAGAAGACCTGCGTTCTGGTCCTGAGCCCGGGGCAGGCTCAGCAGCTTGCTCTGAGCCATGTCATCAAGTGTCCAGGACTAGCTGCTCTGACTGCCCAGCTGACGGTGAGCAGTTGCCACCAGCGGCCCCATGAGGTGTGCTGAGCAGTGAGGGCTGAAATCTGCCACACAGGAGGGAGGGACATAGGGAAGAGGCAGCCTGCTCTTCTCAGCCGCCCTCCCCGTAGCCGGCACCACCACAGCCAAAACCTTGTCCGGCTAGATTTGGGAGCAGCCCTCAGCAGAAGGGCAGAGGCCACTGAGCCCCACTGCCCTCCCCAGCCACGGTGGAGGGCAAGCTTGCTGCAGCAGCAAGGTTGCAACCTGTTTGGTTCTTGGGGCACTGGGGCCCAGAAGTCAGTTTGCCTTGATTTTCTGAGGCCTCTGCCCCCCTTCCTGCCTGTGGCTCTGAGGGGCTGCCTTCTGGAGGTGAGGTGAGAGCCGCCCTCCACCTGGCTATGCTAAAGATTAAATATAGCCAGAGCCAGCCCTTGGAAGGGATGGGGGAGGGAGTGGGTGCAGGCCACAGGCCCCCCTAGAGCAGGCGGGCACACACCTTGGGGCTCAGTGGAGCCATGAGTCCAGCCTGGGCACAAGGAGGGGAGAGGGAGGCAGGGGGCTCACAGGTGCAAGACCACTGCCTGCAGGACTGTGTAGGGTGCCCAGGGCCCCGTAGCCAGGTCTAGTCCTGAACACCCCCTCCTCAACACACACACACATACACACACACCAGCAATTGACTCTCCCCTCATCTCTGAGTCTCTCCTCTGGAAAGTGGAACTGTGCCTGCCTCAGAGGGCGGTGTGGGGGTGAATTGAGGTCGTGATGTGAACTGAATCGAAGTCTGAGGCTCTAACAGTCTCTCCAGGGGATTCTGCTGAACTCACGCTGAGGACCTTGTTACAGGCGAGCAGAGCTGCTTGCCTCTCACTCGGTTGCAAGGCAATTGCCGAATGACTCCCTGGTCTCTAATCTTTCTCTGTGAGGCAGGGCGGGAACTGCTGGCTTTTTCCTTTTGGCTCAGTCTCCCACTCAATGGTGGCAAAGAGCTCTGGGACCCCAAGGTCTCTGCCTGTAAAACCCTGTGGTATTGGGAGCCAGGGTCTTTGGGCCCACCCAGAACCTGAGGAAGGGCTCCTACCGCCCTGCCAGCGGTGTGGCAGTGGGGAGCGACAGAAGGCCCAGCACTTCCATCTTTATCCCAGTGCTGCTGCTTCTCCGGGGCTGTGTGCCCTTGAACAAGTCACTTTACCTCTCTGAGCCTCACATCCCCGTCTATTTCCCTTTATATGGAAGAGGAGACGGAGGTGAAGCTGCATCCTCTCTAGCTGCTAGGTGAGCTGAGCATCTCTGGTCCTTAAAAATCTATTAACTAGATACTATTCATACGCCCATTTATAGATGGAGAAACTGACTCAGAGACAGACGGTAACTGGGCCAAAGTTTCAAGGCCAAATTGTGAAATGATGGAGGAGCCAGAGTTGAACCCAGATCTGACTCCCGAGACCATGTTATTTCCACTGCACCACCGCCTCACCCCAAATCCCTACCCTTCACCCCAAAGGCCCCATCCCCTGACTCTGCTCTGCCACAGGGTACGACTTCGCTGCCGTCCTCGAGTGGTTCGCCGAGCGAGTGGACCGCATCATCCTGCTCTTTGACGCCCACAAGCTGGACATCTCCGATGAGTTCTCAGAAGTCATCAAAGCCCTCAAGAACCACGAGGACAAGATGCGAGTGGTGCTGAACAAGGCCGACCAGATCGAGACGCAGCAGCTGATGCGAGTGTACGGGGCCCTCATGTGGTCCCTGGGGAAGATCGTCAACACGCCCGAGGTGATCCGGGTCTACATCGGCTCCTTTTGGTCCCACCCGCTTCTCATCCCAGACAACCGGAAGCTCTTTGAGGCCGAGGAGCAGGACCTGTTCAGAGACATCCAGAGTCTGCCCCGAAACGCCGCCCTGCGCAAGCTGAATGACCTCATCAAGAGAGCCAGGCTGCCAAGGTGAGGCTGCCTCTAGGAGAGGGACAGCATGGGCGGGGCTGGTGGCTTGGGGATGAGGTCATCTGCAAGGGGAGAGGGCTACTGCCTGCAGCCCTGAGCTATTGTCTGCCCCTGTGAGGATGTCCGGTAGTCACTGCCTTGTGAGCATCAGCCATGCCCACTCGGAGGGGGTGGGGCAGGGTAGTGTGGTGGTTACGATGACATGCCCTGGCATCAGATAGCCAGATCGGAGTCAACCCCATAGTTCACAGTGTGATCCCAACTTCAGCAAGGCTCTTAGTTGCTCTGTGCCTGCTCCCACATCTGTGCGATGAAAGGGTTAGAAGATAACGTAGAATAAAGATGGAAAAGCCCTCATCACAGTGCCTGGCATCCTCACAAGTGCTTTGTTTGTGTCAGCTGTTGTTACTGTCTTTCTCATCAACATCATCACCAGAATTACCATCCCTATTACTGTCTTGACCTTAACCTCCTCACAAGGTCCCCTTCCTCTAAGATCTAGTGAAACAGCTCAGTGCTATAAGCAATGGAAGAGAAAGAGGATGGAGACAAATTATTTCAGAAGTAGGAGCAGGAGGAGGGGTTTGTGGGAAAAGATGGGGTGACAAGTGCCCTGGAGGGAAGGAAAGAACTTGATCTTGATGGTAAAGGAAAGAACTAGAGGTCTTGATCTGAAGGCTTCTCCTTGCCCCTGTCATTCAGGTTCACGCCTACATCATCAGCTCTCTGAAGAAGGAGATGCCCTCCATGTTCGGAAAGGACAACAAGAAGAAGGAGCTGGTGAACAATCTGGCTGAGACTTATGCCCAGATTGAGCGGGAGCACCAGATCTCACCCGGGGACTTCCCCAACCTGAAGAGGATGCAGGTACCCAGGGTCTGGGGTCTCCAGGAAAGGGATGAGCTGGCTGAGCAACTCAGACTTGAGGTAGACCACCCTAGGATGTTCTGGGGAAACGCAGCCCAGAATCAACAGGCAGGCAGGTAGCCCTGGGCATGCCCTTCCTGCTGGGCTGAACTGGCCCGGCAGCTGCCAGACCTGGGCCCTGGGAGAAACATGGAGCCCTGGTGCTCCCAGTGGGCAGTGGTGTTAGAGGGGGCTCTGATACCTTCAGCTTATGACCTTCTCCCGTCTTGGTCACCACCGGTTTGGAATCCCCACCACATCATGTGAAACAGGACAAGTCACCTGACAAACATGCTCTTGGCCCTTCATTGCTTAAGTTTACTGCTCAAATCTGCCTTGGCAGCAATTTGAACATACGCCACCGAGAAGCAGAAGTCTGCACAGGAGTTTGTCATCTTTGGGTAGCACCATGGGCGCCTCTTGGGCCAGGGTCAGTCACACATAGTTTCTTATGTCCCCCAAAACAACCCTCTGGGGGAGGCATTTCATCCCCGTTTCACAGGTGAGCAAACTGAGGTTTACAAGTGTAATTAACCTGCCTGTGGTTTTAGTAATGTTTACATAGGCTGCAAATAGAAACCCCAGGAGCTGTCCAAGGTAAGCAAAAACCTACCACACCCTGCTAACTGGATCATCTCTAACCTGTCTCTTTTCTACATATTGAAGCTACAAAAGCACTACCTTATATGGATATTGTGAGCAGAAATCAGATTAATGTTTGTCAGGCAGTTAGCATGGCCTGGCACAGACTATGCTGTTTAAATGCAGTAGCAAGTTAGTAGAGGAGGCAGGGAGATGACCACAAGGAACCTACCTCTGCACAATTTTTGCGACTTTCCATGATTCTGTAATTATTTAAAAAGGAAAAGTCTTCAAGAATTAGAGGATTAGGAAAAATAGCAGATGTAGTAGTAATATTGTTTTTGCTCTTGTTGCTCAGAGGGTTTCAGAACATCAGTGTAGTCCCAAACGTATGCACTTTTGCTTTCCTATCTTGTAAAAGAAAAACAGAGACGTCCAGAGTGTGCATTTGTTCAGGTATCCATTCGTTCCTATAACTATCCACATCGAGCCAGTCACTTGTTTCAGAATTGTTTTCACATAATTTGGGCTTCAACTTTCAGTTTCTCTTCTGTTAAGAATTTAATAATCTGTAAGCAAACTTTGGGCAAGATGACATTTGAAAGAGATCATATGACTTTTTAATGTGAGGAATTCTTTTGCAACACAGATGGTTTCACTTTCTCTCTTGTTTGCCCACCTGATGTCAGGTTCTGTTAGGGATGCTGGTTCAGTATGTAAGTAACTGTACTGTGGGGACATATGTGTGGGCTGATAGGAGTACTCATTTTGACCCCTGGAAGACACTGGGACCCCTAGTTGGGAGCCCACAAAACACACCTGACATGGACAGGCTGGGAGAGGCAGGGACCAGGGAGGTTGTGCCCAAGGGCAAGAGAAAGGGCTTGTCTGCTCCACCCTCCACATCCTTCCCAGCCCCACCCTGGAAGGGAGGTAAGGATGCCCAGGCTCACATTTGGTCTTGAAATATAGCCATGGGTGTCTTCTAAATTCTTCTGTAGTGTGCTTGTCCTGAGACTGTCCCCTGTAAAGTGGCCTCCTCCCAGTGTCCCGAGATTGCTGTGGCCAGAGCCAGGATGGGAGCTGGAAGCTCTCATCTTGTTGTTATAGCAGCCAAGGAGAATCTGGGGATATTTGAGACCTGGGACCTTTAAAAATGGCAAAGACATGCAAAGCAGAATACATTTCTTTTACCACGTAGTGTGGTGGTCATGGGAAGGCAAGGAGGAGAGCTTTTACAAAAACCTACCTACCTGCTCCTGCCTCCTGAGTCAGAACCCTCAGGGAGAAGCTGATCATTGAAAAATCCCTCCAGATAATCCCTCAGGCATGCTGATTAAGAACCACTGGCTTGGGAATGACCTTTGGCTTTGACTGTGATTTAGTTCTCATTGCCTGTACCTCCCTTTTTCCTTCCTGAATGGTGATAGAATGTGATTTCCCACTCTCAGAAGGTCATGAAGAAGAGAATGATCTCATGTAGTAGAGTGTGTTTTCAAGTGTAACCCTGATTGAAGTAGAGACCTACATGACTCAGTCTCAGAGGGATGGAGCATTCAAGAACCACTCACTGTTCAATCAATAGCCAAAAGGAACTTAGAAATTTAATGACTGTTGTCCCTTGGTATGCACATGGGATTGGTTCCAGGAACCTCCACAAATACCAAAATCCATGGATGCTCAAGTTCATTATAATATAAAATGATGTACTATCCACAAAAGCAGAGCCCTCAGATATGGAGGCCTGACTGTATTTGCTTCCTAGAACTCTAAAGGAATCCCAACAGATCAAAGTGAAGTGAAAGTGAAAGTCGCTCAGTCGTGTCCGACTCTTTGCAACCCCATGGACTATACAGTCCATGGAATTCTCCAGGCCAGAATACTGGAGTGGGTAGCCTTTCCCTTCTCCAGGGGATCTTCCCAACCCAGGGATCAAATCCAGATCTTCAATTGCAGGCAGATTCTTTACCAGCTGAGCCACCAGGGAAGCCCAAGAATATTGGAGTGGGTAGCCTATTCCTTCTCCAGTGGATCCTCCCAACTCAGGAATCAAACTGGGGTCTCCTGCATTGCAGGCAGATTCTTTTCCAACTGAGCTATCAAGGAAGCCCCAAACAGATCAAACCAGTTGTTAAATCTCTTTCTTCTCCAGCCCCTGCAATTAGCCTCTCTCCTGAAAAATCCACCAAGAGTCAATGTATCTTTTGTCTCTCTCTCTCTCACATATCTTTTCTGGGCCCACTGTCTTCTGTCCTCACCTTTTTTTCTCTCTCTCTTCCCAGGACCAGCTACAAGCCCAGGACTTTAGCAAATTCCAGCCCCTGAAAAGCAAGCTGCTGGAGGTGGTGGATGACATGCTGGCTCATGACATTGCCCAGCTCATGGTGCTGGTGCGCCAGGAGGAGACCCAGCGGCCCGCGCAGATAGTGAAGGGTGGAGCATTCGAGGGCACCCTCCACGGCCCCTTCGGGCACGGCTACGGGGAGGGGGCCGGGGAGGGCATCGATGATGCTGAGTGGGTGGTGGCCAGGGACAAGCCCATGTACGATGAGATCTTCTATACCCTGTCACCGGTGGATGGCAAGATCACGGGCGCCAATGCCAAGAAGGAGATGGTGCGCTCCAAGCTGCCCAATAGCGTGCTGGGCAAGATCTGGAAGCTGGCCGACATCGACAAGGATGGCATGCTGGATGATGAGGAGTTTGCACTGGCCAACCACCTCATCAAGGTCAAGCTGGAGGGGCATGAGCTGCCCAACGAGCTGCCCGCCCACCTTGTACCCCCCTCCAAAAGGAAGGCCACCGAGTGATGGGAGGCAGGGAGGTCCAGAGCACGCAGGTGTTAGAGGAGATGGGGGAGGCAATCACACACACACACACACACACACACACACACACACACACACACAGATGTTGAGACCGGCACTGCAGATAGGAGGGAACAAGGATCCCCAGGTTTCCAGGATACATCTCCAAGTGCTCAGAATTGGCTGAAGCACAGAAGCACCTAGAGTCCCATGAGTCACGCCTCAGTCTCCATCCCTCCTTCCCTCCCTGATCCCACTGCCCAGAGACCCACCTTCTCCTGTGGAGGCCATTCACTTGGCCACACATGGCCCACCCACCTCCAGATTCCCTGGACCCAGAGCAGACGGAAAAGGCTTTTCACTTAATAGACAATCCACTTTTCTCTATGCTTTATCCCCACCTCTTTGACTTGCTAACATGAAATCTGCTCTGGGGCCAGGAGATGGGAGGGGAGGGGGCTTCCGCAGGGAGGGGAGTGAAGGGGGAAGCGTCCTCAGGGAACCAGGCCCCAGACTTGAAGAGACCAGCCACAGCCATGAGCCCTCTTCTTTCCCATGCTGAGGCTCTGACTGCCTCGGCAGACCTGGCTTTACACTTGCTTGCACTTCCTTTCAAAGAATCCCGGAAACGGAGAGAGACGGGGAAAACTGGCAGGAAAGAAAGCGAAGAAACTGTCCTGTCATCTGTTGCTCTCGTAGCCAGTCAATGGCGGTTTTATCCCACAGATTTTGTGAGATTCCTGTTTTTCCCACCTGGCCTCTGTGTGGATGCTTGTACATGACACATTTATCCATCCCTTCTGAGTGCCAGGAGCTGCATCCAGTGCTTCATATATCTTATTCCAAGTTGTCCTTAACCACTCTCCAAGGAAGTCTGTGTTAGCCCCTCCCATTTGAGCCTGAGACTCAGTAGAGTTCAGGTGACCCTCCCAGGTCACACAGCTCACGTGTGATGGAGCCAGGGCCACAGACTCTGCCCTCTGCTCTGATGATGTACAGGATCCCTGTGTTTCTGGCTAATGACAAACTGTGAAGAGTTAGCTGAGTGCGCAGGCCCCTCACAGGCTCCCAGAGAAGGCTGGCAAGGGAGAAGGGCCCGCCAGCACTTGCTGGGCCATCAGTCTGACCATCTGTCACAGCACAGAAGCAAACCGTGCCTTCTGGCGACGAGCCCCGTGTTCCCAACCTCACAGAAGCCCAGCAGCAGCAGCAGCAGGAATGTGAGCTGGCCTGTTGGGTGCTGTTTGCCTCTGACTCTGCCCCGCCTCCCACCCCGAAGCCTGAATCATCCCAGCTCAAATGCAGCCTCCAACTCTTCTCAAGTGGGACCTCCTGCTGACTGTCGAGAAGGCCAGTTTGAGAGGTCTGAGGCCGTGTTCTCTGCAAGACCCACGACTCTGCAGTGTCTGGCAAATCCCCACCATTCCTGATGCCCTACAGCCGCCCTTACAGTCTCTTCCTTGGCTTGCTTTGTGGCCACTGAACCAGTCACTTTGTACGCTATGCTCCTACTGTGATGGAAAACAAAAACAAGTATAAGTTATTTTGATCTATGTTCAGACTATATAGAGAATATTCTCTGTATCTACTATGTGCTTACTACTGCAGTGTATTTGTCATTAATATTCATGTTAATATAGCACATTTATCCTTTGGTATCCGCTTGGCCATAGAGCATGATTCCGTGGGAGGAGTTGGGTTCTTAACTCAGGCATCTCTGGCAGAGGATCGGGGCTGCCCATAGCCAGCATCCACAGGTAGCGTCCCATTGGCCTGATGCTTCTCCAGGCCCACTGACTACCCAGGCTGCCCCCGTGGAACCACCCTGCCACTCTGGAGGGAAGATGGTCCCCAACTCCTGGGCTTCCTTCTGCATCTACACATTTCTCTTTCTCCTGAAATGCAGACCAAAGGAAAACCAAGGTACAGAGGTCCAGCCTCCTCTGATTCAGGTGCCAAGCCCAGCAGATGCCTTTATTTCAACTGAAGAGGGATGGGAAGGATGGCAGAGTGAGGGGAGGTCTCTGTCGTTATTTTGGATGGGGAGGGGTGTCTGTCGGTCCCCTCACCCCACCTTTGGACACACACATGTGCCACTTTCCTGCCCTTCCGTTCCCTGAGTCTCTCCCCTCCCTTCTTCAAGGCTCCACCCGGAGAGATCTGGCAGGCATGGGAATTCCATGTTGACACTTCTCCCATCTCCTGAGAAAGAGGAGATGGTGTCTGAGCCTTCTCCCCAGAGATGAGGGGACAGATGGGGAACACTTTCTCTGGGGCTGTCCCTCTGCCCCTGCTGCCTGGACCTACTGACCTCTCTCGCAGTCTCTGGGGGCTTGGGGAACTCTCCTGCCTCAGCCTGGAGAACATTTAAAGTGGAGGGCAAAGCCTTGTCATGGCAATCTCACCGGCAAGAAGCCCTAGAGGCCCCACCGGCCTGGCCTGCCATTCCCCACACTCAGTCTGGACCACAGAAATGCTCAGACAGGAAGAGCCACACCCTATGCCCCGTCCCCAGAAAACCTGCCCCTGGCACCTGATTGCTCAGCCTTGTGCGGGGAACACTACTGCCCAGCAGGGCCTGGCCTCAGTTTGCAGAGTGGTGAGAGGCTGCCCTGCATCACACCATTCCCACTGGTCTCCTCTGTTCCAGGAGCAGACGTTTGTTTACGTGTTAGCTGATTAGCAGAGCCATGTTGGGGGAACAGACTTATTTTCCCTGTGAGATGCTAACTAGCCTCTGTATAGATTCAGTCTTACTCTCCAATTTGTCCATCCATCCATGGCTCTATCCATCCATTTTTCCATTCAGAAGACACTGAGAATCTCCTGCAGAAAAGACCCCAAGATGAGATTCAGACATCCATTGAGCCGTTCAAAAATACTGAATACATGCCATCTGTGCAGGGGGTGCACAGTTCTAGGTGGATCAAATCAAATCAAGTTCCAGCTCTCAGAGAGCTCACAGCCTAGATGGGGAAGTGAGACATTTATACAAACATCGATAATACAATGAGGGACTGTGACAGGTGCTGGGATGAGGGTGGGCAGTCAAAGTAGGGGCTCATGAGAGTCAAAAATGGCTTCCGATAGTGGGGGAGGGTGGAAGGCGGTCAGAGAAAGCTGAGGGTGAGGGAGGGGCTCTTGAGCTGAACCCCAAACCTCCTGGGGTCTGCCTCTCGGGCCCATTGTCTCCCTTCTCTAATCCAAGGAAGACAGGGTTTTTCTACAAAAATAAACACATAGCATTCCCAGCCCACAAAATCATGATGGACTCAGAAAAACTGATGTATTTGAGGAAAAGCATGATGAGAATTTTGCCCCTTGGGACTGTGCTGGTTTTCCACAGGCCATTTCAAGTAAAAATTTTATCAGTATCTCTAAAGTTGAAATTTTCAGTGCTTGGAGGGACAAAAAAAAAATGGTAATAGGAAATGTCAGTAATCCTAGTTGGAGCCATGAGGGAAACAGGAGGAAGTAAGGACGCAGCTCTCCCCACCTCCCTGTGGAGGTAATTAGTGTTCCCCACACTGTGGTTCTTTGGTCATTTAGGCACAGGAAGGACCAAACTTTCTACCCCTTTAAAGTTAGGCTTGGCTGACAGCTTATAGTGTTTAGCAACATGACCCTTCTGGGCAGAAACAAGCATGCAGTTTGCCACATTCTGCTTCTCTTGCCTGGCCAGGAATGCATGTGGGAGCCTTGGTGAGCCCAGGCCCCTGGGTCTCTCTAAAATCCTTTACCAGTCTGCACTGGACAGGTGGCATGAGCAAGATACAAACTCTAGTCATTTTAATTTTAAGCCACTGACAGTCATGGGCTATTTCTCATCCAGAATTACCTAAACTATCACAGCCAAAATACCTAAGTTCTTTCCATAATTCAGTCCACTGAGTAAGTTTAAAGGCAAGTCTTCTAGGAAATTGAGCTTCTGCTTTCTCAAGAACCAAGGTCACCTGAAGCTGAAGGCATAGGTGATTGGCACAAAGTCCTTTAGTTTCTGAGGCATTTGCTGTAATGTTCCAGACCCAGTCCTTCAATGTCACTTTTTAGGCTGAAGAGCCTTGCACTAATGGAGGCAAATACTCATAGGACTTATCTTCTTTCTGTGATTATATAGACACTGAGAATTGACTGGGTGTTTGTCTGCCTTGAGTTAGAGACTGCACAGATTGGAAAGAACTACAATTCCCAGACTCCCTTGCAACCAGGTTCACATCCTTAAAATCACATCCTTGTGATTTTAAGTCCTGCCAACCAGATATACTCAAGGGAGAGTATGCTGAAGTGGATCATGCCAGAGGTGGACCCAGCAGCTAATACAGAAGCTTCCTGACTTTACAGCTTCCTTTTTGTGCTCGAGAAGCTAGAAGACTTGCTTGTGATGTCAGATGAAACACTGGCCTGCAATAGTGACAAGAATGTAAATGATCATATGCCACCTAACTAGGGTGCCTGAGCACTGCTGAAATGTGCAGAGAGGACCATGCTGCAGCAGGGGAGGCTTCCTGGAGGGGTGCATATGTGTGTCACTCAGCTTGAAAGGGTTAGAAATTTTGGTCCTTCCATACCTAGCATACCCAAGAACCACAGTGTGTGTGTGTGTGTGTGTGTGTGTGCATGCGTGTGTGTGTGCATGCGTGTGTATGTGTGCATGCATGTGTGTGTGTGTTGGAAGGATACCCTGAAGTGGTTCTTGCTGGATAAATGAACAAGAGAGAGGATGAGAGGGCTTTCTAGAAAGAATAACGACTGGAGAATTTTCAAAGTAATAATCTCTTTCTAAGAATCTAGGGGGCATGAATGTATGCACTCAGAACACTCAAGACTATAAAATAAGGAAATGTTAAAAAAAAAAAATAGCAGTTCTAGCTCCTCCCATAGAATTGTATGGGTAGAGATTCCCCTCCCCAGGGAAGTGTACATGAATGTCAGCATATATGTACATCGTTACCCAAAGAAGACACAGGATGTGCAGAGCTGGGGCCACCTAAAGTCCAACATCAAAATTAACCATGTGGCCTCTCTGTGCCCCCATTCATTTTCTCCCTAAGTAGGGATCATTTTAATTATTTGGAGATATCATGAGAACACAAAGAAAGTTCACCAGCAACATGCACACTGTATCTGTAAGCTTTGTTGTTATGTGCTGGAAGAGGCACAGTTCATGTCTCACAGAAGAGGCGAGACTCCTATGCACAAGGGAGAAGGAAAGCAACCGAGCCTGAAAAGGCACAGAGAGAAAGGAGAATGGACAAGGAGGTGTGGAGGAGCTGGGAAGCACAAGGCTTGCAGTGCTGGGATACCTGAAAGGTGCCCTGGGCCCTGAGACTACCTGTAGGGACCCACAGGCCCTGGACCACTGGGGCCCCTGCCACTGCATAAATGCAGAGCCCTGCATCCCTGCCTGGACTCCTGGCCACCGCAGTCTGGTGCTGACAGAGGGCTGTGAACAGTCACGGTGCACCCACTGGTGGGCTGAAGGAGCAGCGTGACAGCCTGGCTCCAACACAGACCACCTATCGGTGACATAGGTCAGAGGTCAGAGCAGATCCTCCAGGGTATTGAACACACCACCCAAATATCAAATGTTTATTTTCATTCACAAAGTCCCAGAATCATAGCACTGGGTAAGGTGAAGTCTCCTTTCCTGCCAGCCAGTGTTTTTTTAAATAGCATCTCTTAATGCTGGTAAGCTACAGTACATGGGGTCGCAAAGAGTCGGACACAACTGCGCGACTTCACTTCACTTCACTTCAATGCTGGTTTGAGACAAGGAGCTAAGAGAGTAGGAAACACCAGGTTAGAGTGGAGAGATGACCCTCATTGTTTCCCAACCCCATTGTGGGATGGGCCCAGGATTTGGTTCACCTTCGAGAGAATCTCAGACATACTGGTATAATGATGCTGCAGGTGAAGTCTGACTTTAGTCCAGAGCTCTTTTTTCACAGCCCACTTCACACACACACACACACACACACACACACACACACACACACACACATACGCACACGCACACGCACACGCACACACCCCTTACTCCCAACAACTGTGTCTGTTCCCTCTCTCGGGGCTGGGTCCGTGGGGACCACTGGCTGATTGGAGGAACCTGTGACAGCACCTGTGACCACGCGGCCAGATGCTGTGGCTGACTATGGTCGCAGGCATGAATCCAGCAGCATGGCCCAGTGAGAGAGGGCCTGTCAGTCCAGCGAAGAAGAAGGCGGGAGATTCAGGGCTAGGTGGGTATTGGGACACACCTGCTCCTATGGAGGCTTCCGCTCTGGATCTTATCTGCTTCCTAAATGCCTCTACAGCTTTCTCAGCAGCACACAGTAATTCCTCTCATTCTAGAAAGCTCTACCCCTCAGAAACAGGCCATAGCATGAAAATAGAGAACTGTAAAGAAGTCAGAGGGTGCTTCTTGCCCCAAGAAGAGTAGCTGTCCAGGCCCCAGAGCAGATGTAGCTTGTCCTCTTGATCTCCTGGCGCATCCAGGGGCCATGGGAAGTGAGGCCTGAGATAATAGCAGCCCTGACCTCTGCAGTGACATTTCCTGGAACTTCTTGAGATGAAGAGAAAACAAGCAAACTGATTCCAAGCTGTCACACTTGGTCAGACGTCACTCCCCAGCCCTGGGGATCGACTGAACATCTGGTTTGGAATCCAGGTCTCATGTTCTGTGTACAAGCAAGCCCACTCCAGGCACCAAGGATTTCAATCAGGCTGCCTCGACTGGATAAGGACAAAAATCTGCAAGCCAGGCTTTTCTAAGACCCAGTTCAAACACTCCCCCTAAGCAAGTGACTCTTCCACCTCCACAGCAGCCCCACCACCTGCAGATCCCTAGGGCTTTGGCGTCTCTGTCCTCAGCCGCCCCCTCACCACACTGTCATTTGTATCCTTGTTGATTCTCACCATCCAGGTAATGAACTCCTCCTCAGGGCCTGGAAGGCTTAAGCTAAGCACACGGCAGGGGTTGCTTGGATTGTCTCAAGTGCTTATGTCCCCAGCTGCAGGGCTGCCAGCTGCCAGCCCTTAACTTCAAGACATCTCCAGAAACTGTCCTTGGTGGCAGTGATCTTCCTCCCACGATGCCACCCCCTCTTCCCATGGACAGCAACACCAGTGAAGGTCAATGAGGAGCTATAACAGCCTGGCCCCACCTGGAACAGTTCTGAAGGGCTCTCTCACTTTAGAACTCCACATGGGCTCAGCCCACCCCTCATGACTACATTGCAGCCCAACACCTCCCTCGCCTCCTCCTGTATCTTCCCCTTCCCGTTCCAAGAGCATCCTCCAATAAACCTGCTGCATACTAAACTTGAGCTTCCCTAGTGGCTCAGTGGTAAAGAATCTGCCTGCAAATGCAGGAGATGGGGGTTTGATGCCCACATCGGGGAGATCCCCTGGATAAAGAAATGGCAACCCACTCCAGTATTCTTGCCTGGGAATTCTCATGAACAGAGAAGCCTGATGGGCTACAGTCCATGGGGTTGCAGAGTCAGACACAACTTAGCAACTAACCAATAACAACAATGCTAAACTCCATCCCAGGGATGGATGCTTCCCCAGGAAGCAACGTGCAATAAAAGAAAGGGTCTGGCAGAGAGAAGTGGCTCGATAAGTACTGGCTGGAACAATTGAACAGTCAACGGTTCAGTGATAAATCCAACCAGAGATTGGTCTCATGGGGACTAGTGAGTTGACCAGACAAATAGAACAGTCAGCCTTCCCAGAAAATAAGTGCCATGTGGCACCAAACCTACTTGGCACACCGCGGTGAATTACTGAGAGAAGCTGGCACCATGGAATGCAGGGGGAAAGGTGAAATGGTTCCAGAGTTATACCTCAGGCAGCTCAGCCAGAAGGTTGTTTATTAGTGATGAAGAGAAGGGCCATAGGAATCTCCTTTGTATAATGAAATCATTTTTTTCCAAATCACTCTCAATCTGTAATTTCTTCTTTTCTTATTAAAAGCATGTCTCTCCTGTTCTTGGATGTCTTCAGCTCAGAGAGAGATGGGGCTCCATAGATGATGGAGAGAGCATACTTTCCAAAAGGAAGCATTAGAGGGAAGGACACTTCCTTAGGAGCTGAATTGGTGAAGATGCTGTCCTTAAGCAGAAGTCTAGAACCACTGCATAGAAACTTTTCCACATTATCTGTGAAAGCCCTAGTGATAAGGATGAGATTTCAATTTTTAATTGCAGACTTGTAGGATATAATAGATCAGTGGATGGAAAAGAACTGGGGCAACAAAATATCTGATGGAGATCAGCATCTGCAGAGCTGGTTTCCACATCCCGGTGGCCATGGACAAGTCGCAGCTGCCTGGAACACTGATGGGAGGACCCAAGGTACCTTCTGTGACCAGTCTACTATGGCTTTGCAGTCACAGACAGGGGGAACAGTAGGACATCCCTCCTAAACTAAAATGTCACCAGTGCCTCAGTAAAGAGGCATCAAATTTAGCACCAGAGCCACACTATATATTATGTGCAGTTTTTTAAATAAATAACATTCCCAGGTGGTGCTAGTGGTAAAGAACCTGCCTGCCAATGCAGGAGATGTGAGAGATGTAGCCTCAATCCCTGGGTCGGGAAGATTCCCCTAGAGGAGGTCATGGCAACACACTCCAGTATTCCTGCCTGGAGAATCCCATGGACAGAGGAGCCTGGCAGGCTACAGTCCGTAGGGCCACACAGAGTCAAACATGACCAAAGCAACTTAACACATACACGTATGCTAGACATAGTTAATAGTTTAATGAATTAAGTTGATCTTATTCCATAGTCTCAATAATCTTATCATCTTGGAAAAGTCTTGAGAAAAAAAGAACCTTTTCAGGTACTTTCAAGCAACAGGGTGACCTCCAGTGAACTGCTGTGTGAAGACCATGTTGGTCAGAGAGGACAGGTTGGATAAGCAGTACCCCGTGTAGGACATGCCTTCATAAGGCCAGTTCCTGACTGTGTCTGGCCTAGGCCACAGAAGCACAGGTGCTGAAGCTGAATGGGACCTTGGCAATCATCGTGCTCTGGATCTTTACAACTATCCATCAACACCTGCATGTCTCAACCAATCCTTTCTGGATGTGATATCTTTCGCAGTCACAATATCATTTTCATAACACTTGCCCAATCGACATATACCCGGAACTGCATCTGTGGGATAATGTGGGAGCAAAATATGCTTGTGGGATATGTGGGAGCAAAATATGCTTGTCAGAACCCATAGAAGGTTCAACACCGAGAGTGAGCCCTAAAGTTAACTGTGGGCTTTGAGTGACATGATGCATCAGTGTATGTTCATCCATTGTCACAAGCATACTACTCTGGTGGGGGTGTTGAGAGTTGTGGAGGTTGTGCATGTGGGGGGCTAGAGGGTGTATGGAAACCCTCTATATCTTCTGCTCAGGTTTGCCATGAACCTAAAACTGCTCTAAAAATAAAGCCAATTAATGAAAAAGATTGC
>SJYC01133623.1:0-13238 GCA_006408675.1 Madoqua kirkii | reverse complement strand
TGACTCAGCCAGTCATCATCCATTGAACATTTAGTAAATGGCAACCCACTCCAGTACTCTTGCCTGGAAAATCCCATGGACAGAGGAGCCTGGTGGGCTGCAGTCCATTGGGTCGCTAAGAGTCGGACACGACTGAGCGACTTCACTTTCACTTTCACTTTCATGGGCTCTGGAGAATGAAATAGCAACCTGCTCTTGTATCCTTGCCTGGAGAATCTCACGGACAGAGAGGAACCTGGAAGGCTGCAGTCCACAGGGTTGCAAAGAGTCAGACATGACTGAGTAAGGAAAAAGCAACAATGGACTTTAAATACACCACGTGGAGAGCTGCTCAACTTCCAGGCTAGAAAGGGAGGAGGAGAGTGACTCTAGAATCTATAGTTCCCCAGAGAAGAGGAAAAATTACTTTGATATTGTGACATAATAAGAAACACATTGGGTCTTTGTCCCTATCCAGGTACAGAGCTCCCCAAACTCTTGAAATTCCCTGAGTGTTGTGAGAGGTAAACGTGTCTTTTGTTATGTTAAATAACTTTTGGAAAAGTCTCTAGGTAACCTAAGGATGGTTGCCGGTTGCCAGGGAAACAACCAAGAGATTAAAGGGTTGGAACTGTCTGTCTTACCCACTCCCTACCCCCAATCCCACCCCCAACGCCGACCTCCCGGAAGGGAAGAAGGGCTGGAGATTACCGATTGCCAGTGACTCAGTCAGTCACGCCTATGTCGACTAAAGAAATACGCACAACCTAAAAGCTGAGAGTTATGTTTTGTTCCTCAGATATTCTTAGGACTTCAAGCCCAGGAGGCAGCATCTCAAGTAACCTTGAGAGAACTGCTGGGGGGTGTGGTGTGGGAAGGATATATATGAGTTTTGCAACAAAGGGCAGGAGGTCAGAACAAAACGTTACCGTTAATAAAAGAAAATCCGATGTCTCAAGTTAAAGAATTTAGCGCTTTTCTCAGGACGGGAAGATGCACGCGTCTGGGCTCACAGCAGTCATCGCTTTGAAGTGGACCTCAGCTGTCTGCGCAGGTATCCCTGTTTTCCCATCCCTGAGCTCCCCCGGGGCTCTCCGTGGGGAGTGGCTGCAGTCTCCTGGCTGCTAGATGGCAGGTGTTCTTTCCTTCCTGAGGTCCCTCGGGGCTCACCCTCAAGTGTCCTCAGTCACTGATGACTGCAACATCCGTTGTTTACTGATACGGCAGGAAATATTCCATTTCTCATCTATGTAGTGAAGCCTCCATAGAAACTCAAAAGGATGGGTTCAGAGAGCTTCCATGCTGGACACGTGGCGATTTTTCGAGCATGTTGTGCTCAGAAGCCCTTTTCCTAATACTTGCTCTGCGCACCTCTTCCATTTGGCTCTTCCTGACTTAAATCCTTCTATGTACTGTGCCTAGTCGTTCATTTGGGTCCAGCTCTTTGTGCCTCCATGGACTGTAGCCCACCAGGCTCCTCTGTCCTTGAGATTCTCTAGGCAAGAATACTGGAGTGAGTTGCCATGCCCCTCCAGGGCATCTTCCCAATCCAGGGATCAAACCCAGTTCTCCCACATTGCAGGTGGATTCTTTACCATCTGAGCCACCAGGGAAGCCCAAGAACACTGGAGTGAGTAGCCTAACCCTTCTCCAGGGGATCTTCCTGACCCAGGAATCGAACTGGGGTCTCCTGCATTGGAGGCAGATTCTTTACCTGCTGAGCTACCCAGGAAGCCCAAATTCTTCTATAATAAATCAGTAATCTAGTGAATAAAATGTTTCTCTGAGTTCCATGTTCTCACAAATTTGAGTTCTAGCAAATTGATGGACCCGAGGAGGGGTTCGTTAGAAGCTTCCATCTACAGCCAGTCGGACAGAAACACAGGTGGCCAGCAGGGCTCGTGAGTGGCACCTGAAGTGGGAGGGAGGTCGCCTTCTAGGATGGAGCCCATAATCTGTGGGATCTGACGGTGGCTCCAGGTACTTCCTGTCACCATGGAGGTGAATTGCAGGACAAACAGCTGAGTCAGCTGCTTGGTGGTGTGAAGAACCACCCCCTCCATATTCACACACATCGGAACTGGATGCAGCGTCCTCGCTGACGTCTGAGAATTAAAACACTGCCTGCCATGTCGGTAAACAAATGGTGTCACCATCATCCGTGATTGCACACAGTGAGCTGGTGAGCTCTGAGACAATGCAGGAAGCAAAGGCCGCCTGCCATCCAGCATCCCTCAGACTGCAGCCACAGCCTACGGCGAGCCCTGAGGGAGCTTAGGATGTGAAAACACGGGATGCTGGTCCCGGACAGCCTAGGTGTACGTCCAGGAGTGATTTCAGTCAGCCCAGACTCTTGTGTCTTCCCATACATAGAAAAGCACTAAATCCCTTAGTTTGAGATATCTGGTTTTCTTTTATCAGTGTACTGTTTTGATGTTCAGACCACCTGCCCTCAGCCGCAAAATCCCTATCCATCCTGGCTCCTCCCTCGCCCCCTTGAAGCAGTTCTTTCAGATTTACTTGTGATGCTGTCTCTGGGGCTGGAAGTCCTAAGAGTATCCACTGAATAAAACACAACTCTCAACTTTCATGTTGTGCAATTTTTTTTCAGCTGACAGTTTACACAGGGTCCTACTGGAGTCGGCTGGAACCCTAACCCAATGTGACTGATGTCCTCATAGGAAGTTGGAAGGACGGGCACTGTTGTGCGCCGGGTTGCCAAGACGCTGTTCCCCCAGTACAAGCCACGAGCCTGGCCACCCTCCTGTTACCCTCGACCCAGCTGAATAGGATATATCTCTCGAAAGCCAGAAGGCACGAGCCAGCCTGTTGGCCACAAGATCCTGGTTTAAATGGGAGTACCAGCTTCAGTGCCACGACCCTTGCCGCCAAGGGGTTACTGAGGATCCTGCCTTGGTTCGCTGGACCCGAGCAAGGTCAGCAAATGTCCATCCCAGTTTCAGGCCCACACCCAGAGCCTGCTCTCAGGAGCTCTGCTTGGGGCTGGACCTCTCCTCCTCTGGTTTTATGTTTGCAAAACTGACAGAGATAGGAAAGAAAAACTGATCCAGGAAGGAAAGTTGGATCGAACATTTAACATCTCATATTAATTCTGGCAATGATGACTGTACGTACTGTTGTTTAAATGAATCTATTAATCATTAAAAAATAATAATAAGAGGTTGGGAAGAGGCTTGGAGACAGATCACGTGGAGGGAAGGTGGCCGTGTGACTATGTGAGGATCTGCAGCTGAGGGGCGCTGAGGATTCCGAGTCATCTCCCAGCCAGAGTCGAGGAGGGAGCTGTGGAACAGACCCTCCCTCAGAGCCCCGAGGAGGACTCAGCCCTGCTGGCACTGGCACCCTAGTTTTGGACTCCTGGCCTCCAGAATGGTGGGAGAATAGATGTCCTAAGCCACCGGATTTGCTGTCGTCTGTTCCATCACTTCATGGGAAATAGATTGGAAAACAGTGCAAACAGTGTCAGACTTTATTTTGTTGGGCTCCAAAATTACTGCAGATGGTGATTGCAGCCATGAAATTAGAAGACGCTTACTCCTTGGATGGAAAGTTATGACCAACCTAGATAGCATATTGAAAAGCAGAGACATTACTTTGCCAACAAAGATCCATCTAGTCAAGGCTATGGTTTTTCCTGTGGTCATGAATGGATGTGAGGGTTGGACTGTGAAGAAGGCTGAACACAGAAGAATTGATGCTTTTGAACTGTGGTGTTGGAGAAGACTCTTGAGAGTCCCTTGGACTGCAAGGAGATCCAACCAGTCCATTCTGAAGGAGATCAGCCCTGAGATTTCTTTGGAAGGAATGATGCTGAAGCTGAAACTCTAGTACTCTGGCCACCTCATGCGAAGAGTTGACTCACTGGAAAAGACTCTGATGCTGGGAGGGATTGGGGGCAGGAGAAGAAGGGGACGACAGAAGATGAGATGACTGGATGGCATCACTGACTCGATGGACGTGAGTCTGAGTGAACTCTGGGAGTTGGTGATGGACAGGGAGGTGTGCTGCAATTCATGGGGTCTCAGAGAGTCGGACACGACTGAGTGACTGAACTGAACTGAACTGTTGAGGCAGCCCAAGGAAATAAGTGTAGAGAGGATGAGGCCCATCTCTTGACTGCCCCGTTTATTCTGTCCTGCAACAGGAGGTTTGGGGTATGGTGACTGGCAGCTGCCTCTCATGCCCACGTGTGTGTGTGTGTGTGTGTGTGTGTGTGATGAGAGTGACCTCAAAGGGAAGGGCTTAGCCCAGAAGAAGGAGGAAGGAACCCCGGGGTGGGAGGGGGGCAGCTCTGAAGTCCTCCACGCTACCCCCCTCCTGAATCCGGCTCCACTCACAAAGGAGGAACTGGGGACTCAGTCGGGTGGGGCTGCCGTTCCAAAGTCTGGAGAGACCAGGCCAAGATTATAGTCTAGGGCTTCCTTCCTACAAGCTGAGGTCTGTTTGATCACCTTATGTTCAAGTTGAACATCAGCTTAAAGTCAAGCTCAGGACACGGGTGGTCAGAAAATGTTCTTATCCACTGCTCCCTGCCTTTGTATCATGAAGTCAAGTGTAATTTGCTCCGTCATGTCTGACTCTTTGTGACCCCATGGACTATAGCCCGCCAGGCTCCTCTGTCCATGGGATTCTCCAGGCAAGAATACTAGAAAGGGTGGCCATTCTCTTCTCCAGGGGATCTTCCCAACCCAGGGATCGAATCCGAGTCTCCCGCATTGCAGGTGGGTTCTTCAGCATCCGAGGCACCAGTGAAGCCCCACCTTAGTGTCACAGGGGAAAACGAATCTGACTCCATACTGGATCTGTTTCCTTTACTTTAACCTCTGTATTCTGTTGTTTTGGCTACAAGTTAAGCACTAAAGGGATGTTGCCTGCTCACTTAAAGTATACACGCTGGCTCTTCTCCATGAACCCTGCTTCTCATGCCTGAGTCTGGAGCTAGAATACCTTTGCTTAAGCTTACAGGAAATATCCTGCCCAGGCCCACCTGTGAATGGCTGCAGGAAAGAAGAAATTAACACACCCCTTCTGGATTCTGGCCAGAAGTATGAAATATTTGCAACAATTTGTTGCCTTTTTTATTTCACCTTCTCACTTCCCCTTCTTTGTTTTATGCAAGGAGCATCCAGACCCTTGGCAAGATGGTTCTTTGGGACATTAGTCCACTGTCTTCTTGGTCCGCTGGTGCTATTTTGTTCTCCAACAACTCGTCTTTCAAGTTATTGGCCTGAAGTGCAGTGAACAGTACAAGCTTGGACTCAGTAATAGCATGTCTTTTCTGTATTCCTTGTTCATAACCAAACTCACAGACTTTCACACTCTGTAGACCCTGCCTCCCGTACGCCAGTGGGACATTCAGGGCAAGATGGTGGTACATAGATGATACAAGACTTGGAGATCCCACTTGAGCTGTGCATTAGTGAGCCGAGTCCACTGAAGCTGTTACCACATGTCTCTGCTTCCTCATCCCTTATGTGCAGGCACCAAAACCAGGGCATGCAGATACCACAGCCGGCAAAACTCTGACAGGTTGTTTGTACCCAGTAAACGGAAGCCATCATCTCTGTACTTGCCACGTTCCCCATGCTAACCTCCACTACCCAGTGAATATTCTCACCCTCAAACCCATCTGTCCCAGCCCCAGAGACTCACCGAGGCAAAGCAGGGACAGGAATTCCGTGATCATGGTGTCCCTTCTGTCCGGAGCAAGATCCCACCTTCAGTTCTGCAGTTCAAAGGAAGACTTGGGACTGGACAATCACAGCCCCTCTTGCCTTCCCGGTCCCGGGGATCTGTGGCCAGAGGTTTTGCCCTGACCCTTGGCTCCTCCACCACCCGGTGTACAGTTTCCTTCTCACAGCTGACTCAGGAAGCTAGAGCCACCAATGGCAGCATCTTCCTCGTAAATCTAGTGTGTCTGGCTCCGCCCACCCTGAGATCCCTCCTATCCTGTCTGAAGTCCGGCCCAAGACCTTTTCCTTGAAAATAGTTTGTCTTCTCAGAGAAGGAAGAATACCCTGTGAGATCCTTTCTATGTGGACTCTAAAAAGAAATGATACAAATGAACTTACGAAACAGAAGGAGATTCACAGGCTTAGAGAATGGACTTATGGTGGTGGGGGCTGGGGAAAGGGTGAGGGGAAGGGACACTTAGGGAATTTGGGATGAGCATGTACACACTGCTGTATTTTAAATGGATAACCAATGAGGTCCTACAGTAGAGCACAGAGAGGTCTGCTCACTGTTATATGGGAACTTGGGAGGGAATGGATACATGTATATTTTCAGCTGAGTCCCTTCACTGTTCACCTTACACCAAAACTAACAAATCATCTACCATCTATGGGACAGATTCTTATGTGGTGTCCTTGACAACAAAGTGAGTAAGGAAGAATGGTATCCCAGAAGCCTAGGAATGGCAGGAAAAGCTCTAGGGCAGTCTTGGCTTGAGGGACCATAGTGTGAACGATGGGGAGGGCTGGGAGCGGGAACCACAGGTAGAGTAGTGTCTGATGAGGAAGGGGACTTTCTTGGGAGACAGGATGTTCTAACTACTTCCTTTATGTCTCTCCTTTCTTCCTTTCCCCCCCTTTTTTTTAGTTCCTCTGGGAAAGGAATTCTCTCTGGTCATGCAGATGGCACCATTGTTAGGTATTTCTTTGATGACGAAGGCTCGGGAGAGTCACAGGTATGAATAAAGGGTGCTCTGGGAGAGGGGAGAAGGAAATCCCAAGCATGTCCTAGGGGAGGTTGGACATCTAAGGGATTTAGATTATGGTGCTCAGGGAGGAGGCTGGAAGGGTGAGGCCTCAGGCAGAGAGACACCTGGATGTGGCCACAGAAAAGGATTTATTTTCAGGAGGCCAGAGCTTAATAGTTATAGGAAAGGATGAATCAAGTGGCAAAGGGAAATAAAGACTCTGAGAGAAATGAAAATTGAAAATTATTCTCACTTATATAAAATGTTTTACATATGTATATAAATCCAAAGAAAAAAAGAGTTGTTTATCCTTGAAAGGGAAAATATAGAGGAATAAAGGAAGGTTCATGTTTTAATCCTCTACTATTTGAATCATTTACAATAAGAATTATTGGTGTAATAATTAAATATGGCCTTCCTAAAATAGTCGTATATTCCCTGTGGGCCTATATAGTGTTAGTTGATGTATAGGTCAGCTTCCTTTGGGGGCCTTATTAGGTGAGTACTGAAGATCTCTAAACAAGTATTTTGAGGTTTCCTTTTGAACATAAGGGCTTCGCTTGTGGCTCCTCTTGTAAAGAATCTGCCTGCAATGTGGGAGACCTGGGTTCGACCCCTGTCTTGGGAAGATCCCCTGGAGAAGGGAAAGGCTACCCACTCCAGTATTCTGGCCTGGAAAATTCCATGGACTGCGTAGTTCATGGGTTCACAAAGAGTGAGCAACATGACTGAGCGACTTTCACTTTGACCATAAAATTGATAAATGCATACGTATTAAAATGTCGTAGAAGATGTGTGTGTGGTATAAGACAGATAATTTGTGAAGTCTTCAGATTAGGATGTGTTATGGCAAGAAAATGTTGGGGAAAAGATTTCCTCGAGTAGAATGGTCCAAGGGAGTGCATCAGATGCTAGGAGTGAGAAATTTCTGAGGTGGTGTCCTCAGTGATGGAAACCCTCTTCTACTCTTAGGGAAAGTTGGTGAACCATCCGTGTCCTCCCTATGCCTTGGCATGGGCAACCAACAGCATTGTGGCTGCAGGCTGTGACCGGAGGATTGTAGCCTATGGAAAGGAAGGCCATGTGCTACAAACTTTTGACTACAGCCGTGACCCTCTGGAGCGGGAGTTCACCACAGCTGCAGCAAGTCCTGGGGGCCAGTCGGTTGTGCTAGGAAGCTATGACAGGTGGGTCCCTGTCCAGCTGTGGCTTCTGCCTACTTTCCCTGTGTACACTCTTCTTTAGCCTGGTTTTGCTTCCCAACCAGAGTGGAAGATTGGTTGAGCGTCAGAATCAAGTGATTCTCAAGGTTTAATTCATGCACATTTTCCTCTTCCTGCTCCCACCATCCATTAGCATGCCAGTGGTTCCAAGATGCACCATGCTCTGGTTGTGTGTCTGTCTCTCCCCAGGACTCCACAGCAGACTTCATCTCTACTTTCTTTGTATTCTCGTTGCGCCTTTTCAGACTATTGGCTTTGTGTTTATCACACTGTATTATCCTTTGGTGTTTGTATCTAACTGGCTAATTTGAAGAGCCCTTAAGAAAGCCTCTATTTTTTTTCAAGTCTCCAGAGCCTAGATTAGCATCTAGTATATCATAGGTGCTCAGCTATTTGAGAATGAATGCATGAATGATGGAACAGTGCATAAACAGCTGGAGTCTAGGTCCCATCTCTTCCTGGAGTGCTTTTAAGCCCAGCTTTGTTAGTGCTGTCTTTGTTCCTTTCGGTATCATGTATGTCTCTTCCTTTCTTTCTTCTCCGACTCCTAGCAATTCTTTTCTCTTTTCCTGTATTTCTCTATATGAACAGCTCATTTTTCTAAATATCCACAATCTCTTTTTTTCACTCCTATCTCTCTTACTCTGTTTTACTTTTGACTTGATTTTTCCCAGTTTACTTCCCTTGAACATTTTTGTCCTCTCCTACTAGACCCGCCCATCCCCCGCCACCTTGTCCTTTTTCTTTTATTTCCTCTGTTCTCTGATGTAGCAAAACTCATTTCCTTCCATTACAAGCCCATTTTCACTTTTCTCAGCCTCCGTCTCTTCTAAAAGCCACACACTTAATTTCAGACTTCGGGTGCTCAACTGGAGTCCTCGGAGAAATGTCTGGGAAGAGGCAAAGCCCAAGGAAATTGCCAACTTATACACCATCACTGCCTTGGCCTGGAAGCGGGATGGCTCACGACTCTGTGCGGTATGCAACTAGTAACCCCTTTCTGCTTTGGTGACTTCTTCAAATTAAGAAAAATCCCACCTGTCTTAAAGCACTGTCTCCTGACACTGGAGAAATTCCTCTTTCCTTCTGATCACAGTCTAAAACTCCAATGTTCCAGGCAGGAAAGAGAAATCCATACTTTATTGGAGGTCACATGGGTCAAGAGTTTACAGGCAGGGCTAGTTTCTCCCTCATATCCCATCACTAACTATGTGATGCTCTTAAGTCCTACAAATGCCACCTCTTTTCTGCTGATACTTCCAAAAACTACCAGCCCTTTCACTGCCAACACTTCTGTAGATTCTAGAACCTAGGGTTTGAGAGCGTCTCTAAATACCCTCTTCATGCCTCTATACTGTGTGTGTTACCCTTTATGCTGCCACCCTTCCAGGGCACACTCTGTGGTGGAGTGGAACAGTTCGACTGCTGCCTCCGAAGGAGCATTTACAAGAATAAGTTTGAATTGACGTATGTGGGACCTAGCCAGGTAAGCAGCTGATAGCCTGCCACACTGAGGTCATGCCATGGCTCATTCATCCTTGTAGTACTACCCTGTGGTCTGGCCAGAACATAGACTCAAATTTGACCTCTGGCAGAGCTGTTCCAAGGAACAGAATGTGTCTGACAACTTTCCCACTGTAGTTCTTCCAGCTTATTGTAAGAGAAGGATTAAATACCAGGTTTAAGAGGTACAGAGATTGCCTTTTACATCTTCCTGGTTTAAAACTTGACTCCCTGTAGGATGTCAACTGGGGAAGCTGATCAATAGGATTATAATTCTGAATTCCTTTGTTTTAGGGCTTCTGAACTCACTGTATATGATGTTGCAAGCTCATGCCTTAGTTCCTGAACCCAATTTTATCTTTTCTCTACCTCTACCCTCCTTTCTTTCATTTATTATTCATTGATTCCTTCAGTCTTTCAGTTTCTCCAGAAATATTTGTCCTTTCTTTATCCATCAGCACTGTTAGGTGTTGAGAATTCAAAGATGGTTATCTTTGAATATTTCCCTTAATCAAGATCATTCTAGTGAAGGAGACACATGTATCAAAAAATAATATAGCACATTGGTAAAGTTATAAAAGTTTGTACAGAGAGCTACAGGAACATAGGGTGAGTGATTACTTTAACCCAGTGAAACTTTCAGAATCATTTGTATTATAAGCATCAAAAGAGATAATAGATGAAAGCATTTCATAAATAGTAAAAGCATTTTAAATGTGAGATATCCTTTTTACCAAGAATATCCCAGGCCAGGCAAGGAAACAAGATGTGCTTTTGCTTAGCCCTGTAGCGGTAGGCAAAGGGCACAGCCCATTCTCCCCACTTTTGGACTTGGGGAGCTGAGACTCATCTCCTACCAGGGTGATTGTGAAGAACCTCTCATCGGGGACCCGAGTAGTACTCAAGTCACACTATGGCTACGAGGTGGAAGAAGTGAAAATCCTGGGGAAGGAACGCTACCTGGTGGCCCACACGTCAGACACACTGCTGCTGGGGGACCTGACCACAAATCGCCTTAGTGAGGTAGGAACCAAACATGGAGAGGTGGGGAATGGGGCATCCTGAAGTGCTGCCCAGATGAGCCAAGGTCCCTGGGGAAGGTCTCCATGGGATGCTGTAACATTCCTGTGTTGGGGACCTGGTTTCAGGGAGTGAGACCCAGGTTTAGAATCCTGGAAATGAATCACCGCTGTTGGACTTTTTTTTTAACACCTTCTCCCAGAAACACAGGGACCAAGGCAAAATCTGGCATAGCATCTCTCTTGTGCAATGTCAAACCTCCCCAGATCAATTTCTCTGCATCCCACCCTGTTGTTCTTGCAGCATTGTCTTGGGTGGTTATCCACGGGTTCCTTATGTCTTCTTCCCCCTTAACAGGTAGCTTGGCAGGGATCTGGTGGCAATGAGAAGTATTTCTTTGAAAATGAAAATGTGAGTAGAGCTTGATTCACCATAAACCTCCTTCTAGCTTCTGTGTCATAGGATGGCAAGTGGCAAGGGGTTGAGGAAACAGCAGATAAATTTATTATTCATTGATTCCTTCAGTCTTTCAGTTTCTCCAGAAATATTTGTCCTTTCTTTATCCATCAGCACTGTTAGGTGTTGAGAATTCAAAGATGGTTATCTTTGAATATTGTCCCTTAATCAAGATCATTCTAGTGAAGGAGACACATGTATCAAAAAATAATATAGCACATTGGTAAAGTTATAAAAGTTTGTACAGAGAGCTACAGGAACATAGGGTGAGTGATTACTTTAACCCAGTGAAACTTTCAGAATCATTTGTATTATAAGCATCAAAAGAGATAATAGATGAAAGCATTTCATAAATAGTAAAAGCATTTTAAATGTGAGATATCCTTTTTACCAAGAATATCCCAGGCCAGGCAAGGAAACAAGATGTGCTTTTGCTTAGCCCTGTAGCGGTAGGCAAAGGGCACAGCCCATTCTCCCCACTTTTGGACTTGGGGAGCTGAGACTCATCTCCTACCAAGGTGATTGTGAAGAACCTCTCATCGGGGACCCGAGTAGTACTCAAGTCACACTATGGCTACGAGGTGGAAGAAGTGAAAATCCTGGGGAAGGAACGCTACCTGGTGGCCCACACGTCAGACACACTGCTGCTGGGGGACCTGACCACAAATCGCCTTAGTGAGGTAGGAACCAAACATGGAGAGGTGGGGAATGGGGCATCCTGAAGTGCTGCCCAGATGAGCCAAGGTCCCTGGGGAAGGTCTCCATGGGATGCTGTAACATTCCTGTGTTGGGGACCTGGTTTCAGGGAGTGAGACCCAGGTTTAGAATCCTGGAAATGAATCACCGCTGTTGGACTTTTTTTTTAACACCTTCTCCCAGAAACACAGGGACCAAGGCAAAATCTGGCATAGCATCTCTCTTGTGCAATGTCAAACCTCCCTAGATCAATTTCTCTGCATCCCACCCTGTTGTTCTTGCAGCATTGTCTTGGGTGGTTATCCACGGGTTCCTTATGTCTTCTTCCCCCTTAACAGGTAGCTTGGCAGGGATCTGGTGGCAATGAGAAGTATTTCTTTGAAAATGAAAATGTGAGTAGAGCTTGATTCACCATAAACCTCCTTCTAGCTTCTGTGTCATAGGATGGCAAGTGGCAAGGGGTTGAGGAAACAGCAGATAAAATGGGAAGGTGAAATAGAGGAACAGAATAAAGAGAAAAGTGTACTTTGCTGTAAACTCACAATGTACCTCCCTCGACTGTTTGTCTGTTTCTTCATGCAGTCTTTCCACCATATAACAATCCCATTCATCCCCAGGTATGCATGATCTTCAATGCTGGAGAGCTCACCCTGGTGGAATATGGGAGTAATGATACCCTGGGTTCTGTACGTACTGAATTCATGAACCCCCATCTCATCAGGTAACCCCACCTAGTTCTCTAAATTTTTGAAACCTAAAAGAATTACTTTTTGACTTCTAACTCCTGTATCCTCGAGTTAATCTAAAACCTTCATCCTATGTCTTGTTTCAGAGCTCTTGTTAAACATCCTAGCTACCTAAGCCCATTTTGCCTTACCTGACCTTTCATATTTCAGTGTCCGTATTAATGAGAGGCGTCAGCGAGGAATGGAGGATAATAAGAAATTGGCTTATCTTGTTGATATCAAGACTATTGCTATAGGTGAGTAAGACTCCCTCATAATTATAATAACAAAATTGATGTTTATAAAGCACTTCCATATCACAGGATTGTGTGCAGTGGAGAATCCAAGACTCTGAGAGCCAGCAGGTAAATGTGTGTCTGCATTCTTACAGTGGACATGTGAAATGTTTAAATTCATGTGTGTGTCTGTGTCTAGAGGTCTAGCTATAGATACCTTGATGTGTATAGGCCTGCCCATATAATTATTCATGTTCTCTAGGCATTTATCTTAGGGCTGGAAAATTGTAGAGAAGAACTATTAGAAAATTTAAGAATTTTCCTGTTTAGACTTCATAGGGTCACAGATTCTTAGAACTGGTAAGTCCCCTTAGGAAGGGGACTTACTTTCTGTATGCTGCTAAGTCGCTTTAGTCGTGCCTAACTCTGTGCGACACCATAGACAGCAGCCCACCAGGCTCCCTCGTCCCTGAGATTCTCCAGGCAAGAACACTGGAGTGGGCTGCCATTTCCTTCTTTGTATAGTTTGTCATTAATAAGTAGTGATGACACATTTTATGTACATGTCACAAGTGTTCACATTTATAAATCGTACTTTATATATTAATAGTTAATTTTGTATCATGAAATGTTTCAAGCGTAGGGAAAAAGTATAAAAAATAGCATGATATTCTCTGAA
>SJYC01133622.1:0-22989 GCA_006408675.1 Madoqua kirkii | reverse complement strand
GATGACACATTTTATGTACATGTCACAAGTGTTCACATTTATAAATCGTACTTTATATATTAATAGTTAATTTTGTATCATGAAATGTTTCAAGCGTAGGGAAAAAGTATAAAAAATAGCATGATATTCTCTGAAAAGCTTATTAGAGAATAACATATCGAGGTAGTGTAGTTGTTAACAGCAGAGCTCTGGAGTCAAACCGTCCCACTTCTCTACTTACTACCTGTGTGATCTTCAGGTAAATTACTTATCCTTTCTGTATCTCAATTTCCTCATCTACAATGTGGGGATAAAAATAGCACCTACTTCGTATGAAAAGCACTTAGACTAGTGCCTAGTATATGATAAGTGCTTAATAAATGTTAGCTATTCATAATAATAATATTATTATTACTTGTATACCCATAATGAATAGCTAACATTTGTTACATACTTATTATATACCAAGCAGTAAACTAAGTGCTTTTCTTATTATTATTACTTGTATACCCATGGGCTTCCCTGATGGCTGAGTGGGTAAAGAATCTACCTGCAATGCAGGAGACATAGGAGACAGGGGTTCAGTCCCTGTGCTGGGAAAGATTCCCTGGAGAAGGAAATGGCAACCCACTCCAGTATTCTTGCTTGGAAAATCCCATGGACAGAGGAGCCTGACAGGCTACAGTCCATGGGGTAGCAGAAGGGTCAGACATGACTTAGTGACAGGGAAGAGCTCTATACCCATACCAAATTCTGTCAAATCCTTAACGTTCCATTATATTTTCCTTGGATCTTTTCTCTCTTCTTTTATTGGTAGACATTTAAATTGTTGGTTTTTTCCTGTTTCAGTATTTCAGTTCTCTAAGGTTTACACCCAGCTTGGAATTGCTGAATCATAAAAGAGGTACATCCTCAATTTCACTAAATATTTCCAAATTGCTCTCTGAAGAGGTTGTACCAATTTACAGTCCCACTAGCAGTTACAGTTCCACATCCTCTCCAATGCTTGAAATTGCCTGACTTCATAATTGGCTCAATCTGATGTATTCAGTATATGAAAATATATTTAATTCTATTAATTTTTTGTTCATTTGTTTATTGGCATTTTGGATTTCTTCTTCTGTGAATTGCCAGTTTATATCCATTGCCGCTTTTTAAAATTAGATTGTCTTTTCCTTGTTTGGGCTCTCCTTGTGGCTTAGCTGGTAAAGAATCCACCTGAAATGCAGAAGACCTGGGTTTGATCACTGGGTTGGAAAGATCCCCTGGAGAAGGGAAAGGCTACCCACTCCAGTATTCTGGCCTGGACTATACAGTCCATGGGGTCGCAAAGAGTCTGACATGACTGAGTGACTTTCACTCACTTTCTTGGTTACATGGAGTTATGTGTGTGTGCAGGTATAGTCTTTGATGGTTATTTGCACTGCAGTTATTTTGTCTCAGCCTGTATCTTGTCTTTTCTCTCCTTTTCAGCATCTTTTAGTGTTTAGACATTTTTAAGTTTAATGTAATTCATCACTTTTTAAAAATTGAAGTATAGTTGATTTACAGTGTTGTGTATCACTTTTTAATAAATAGTTTGTGGGTTTTGAGGTCTTATTTAGGAAATCCCCTTCTACTCCTTCCTATATTTTGACACTTAAAATTTTTGCCTTTTACCTGCTATTTATTTTTGTGCATAATATAAGTAGGAAGTTAATTTTATTTTTACATATGTGTAACCATTTATTGAAAATCCATTCTTCACCCAATAATACATTATGTCATCTCTCATAAATCAAGTTTCCATGTACATATGGGTCTGTCCTTAAGATATTTTTACATTGTAAGAATTTTGTATTTCATATGAGGTTTCTGAGCTCAGAAATATAAGTATAATGCAAATAATAACACAGTCCACTGGCTTAAGTTCTAATAGCAGTAGTGACCCATATGACTTTGGACAAGTCACTTCACTCTGTAAGTCTCATCTTCAGTGTACATTGACAGAGTTTATCTCTTAACTTTTTTGGGTCACCAACTGCTTTGAGTATCTAATTAAAAGCCTAAATCCTTTCCCAGAAAAATATCTACACACATAATTTTGTGTGTAATTTAAGGGTGCTCATAGAAATAGGGTCCCCACAGCTTTAGCATTTTCTAATTGTACTTATAATTGAGGCATTAAAACATGGATTTACTATTTTGCTTTTGAATTAAAGAAAAATTCATTTCTAAGTTGGTTTCCCAGTTGTGGCTATTAACTGGCATTTGGTCTTTAACTTAAGCATATATAACAAAAACAGGCACATTGCTCATTGATAATGTATAAGATAATTGACAGTGTATGCTGCTGCTGCTAAGTCACTTCAGTCGTGTCTGACTCTGCAACCCCATAGACGGCAGTCCACCAGGCTCTCCAGTCCTTGGGATTCTCCAGGCAAGAACACAGGAGTGAGTTGTCATTGCTTTTTCCAGAACTGACAATGTATCAGTTCAGTTCAGTTCAGTCGCTCAGTCATGTCCAACTCTTTGTGACCCCATGAACTGCAGCACACCAGGCCTCCCTGTCCATCACCAACTCCCAGAGTGCACCCAAACCCATGTTCATCGAGTCGGTGATGCCATCCAACCATCTTCTCCTTTGTCATCCCCTTCTCCTCATGCACTCAATCTTTCCCAACATCAGGGTCTTTTCAAATGAGTCAGCATCAGGTGACCAAAGTATTGGAGTTTCAGCTTCAACATCAGTCCTTCCAATGGACACCCAGGACTGATCTCCTGTAGGATGGACTAGTTGGACCTCCTTGCAGTCCAAGGGACTCTCAAGAGTCTTCTCCAACACCACAGTTCAAAAACATCAATTCTTCACTGCTCAGCTTTCTTTATAGTCCAACTCTCACATCCATACATGACTACTGGAAAAACTATAGCCTTGACTAGACGGACGTTTGTTGACAAAGTAATGTCTCTGCTTTTTAATTTTCTGTCTAGGTTGGTCGTAACTTTCCTTCCAAGGAGTAAGCATCTTTTAATTTCATGGTTGCAGTCACCATCTGCAGTGATTTTGGAACCCAGAAAAATAAAGTCAGCCACTGTTTCCTCATCTATTTGCCATGAAGTGATGGGACCAGATGCCATGATCATAGTTTTCTGAATGCTGAGTTTTAAGCCAACTTTTTCACTCTCCTCTTTCACTTTCATCAAGAGGCTTTTTAGTTCTTCTTCACTTCGTGCCATAAGGGTGGTGTCATCTGCATATCTAAGGTTACTGATATTTCTCCTGGCAATCTTGATTCCAGCTTGTGCTTCCTCCAGCCCAGCGTTTCTCATGGTGTATTCTGCATATAAGTTAAATAAGCAGGGTGACAATATACAGCCTTGCTGCTGCTAACTCGTGTCAGTTGTGTCCAACTCTGTGCGACCCCATAGACAGAAGCCCACGAGGCTCCTCTGTCTCTGGGATTCTCCAGGCAAGAACACTGGAGTGGGTTGCCATTTCCTTCTCCAGCGCATGAAAGTGAAAAGTGAAAGTGAAGTCGCTCAGTCATGTCCGACTCTTAGCGACTCCATGGACTGTAGCCTACGAGGCTCCTCTGTCCATGGGATTTCCCAGGCAAGAGTACTGGAGTGGGGTGCCATTTGCCTTCTCTGACGTGCTCCTTTTTCTTTTTGGAACCAGTCTGTTGTTTCATGTCCAGTTCTAACTGTTGCTTCCTGACCTGCATACAGATTTCTCAAGAAGCAGATCAGGTGGTCTGGTATTCCCATCTCTTTCAGAATTTTCCACAGTTTATTGTGATCCACACAGTCAAAGGCTTTGGCATAGTCAATAAAGCAGAAATGATGCTGCGAAAGTGCTGCACTAAATATGCCAGCAAATTTGGAAAACTCAGCAGTGGCCACAGGACTGGAAAAGGTCAGTTTTCATTCCAGTCTCAAAGAAAGGCAGTGCCAAAGAATGCTCAAAGTACAAGTGATGCTTAAAATTCTCCAAGCCAGGCTTCAGCAATACATAAACTGTGAACTTCCAGATGTTCAAGCTGGTTTTAGAAAAAGCAGAGGATCCAGAGATCAAATTGCCAACATCTGCTGGATCATCAAAAAGCAAGAGAGTTCCAGAAAAACATCTATTTCTGCTTTATAAATTATGCCAAAGCCTTTGACTATGTGGAGCACAATATATAAGATAATATATAAGAGCTATGAATGGGCTTTAATTCAGGAGACTTCCTGAAAGCATCCTAGCCAACCCTGAGTGGTCTGTTCTAAGCATGATTGTTTCTTAATGTTATCTACAAAATTCAGACCCAGCTAATATTTATCCTCTACGCTGACCCACCTAACTTTAGTCAGATGTTCCTCCTATTGTGTCTGTGCACCTTCAACACTGATAGAGCCTCGTGTTTTTATGGCTTGGAGTGCCTGTGATCACTGAGGTCATTTCACTCATCAGCTTTCTCTCATTGGTAGGCTTGCTGTGACTGGGGCTTATCGTGAGTAACAGAAGCCATAGTTTTGACCTGCTATGAGACAAGTCTCAGAGTCCCAGAGAGGAATCAGATTTCTTGGTGGGTCTGGATCTTCTAACTTAACTGCTGAGTTAAATGAAATCTTTGTAAATTTAGAAGAAACATGGCATCCTAAGCAACTTAGCAAAACTATATTATACTGACCATTTGTACTCCTGAGTGATGTGCTCTAGACTAATGGGATATTCTTAAAACCAAACTTTCATAAGCCACCATGCTTTGTACATGATTATGTGGAATCTCTCTTTTTCACCCTGTTTCCTTTACTCTCTAGTGGACCTGATTGGCGGCTACAACATTGGCACCATCAGCCATGAGAGCCGTGTGGATTGGCTGGAACTTAATGAAACTGGGCACAAGCTTCTGTTCAGGGACCGGAAACTTCGTGTGAGAAGGGTTACTAAGGCCTTAACCACTGACTAGTCCATAAAGGATGTGGTACTAGCTGCTACAGGGACGGTGGGAGGCAGAATGGGACATGATTTCTTGGGGCTGTGCCATAAGCATAATGAACAGCACAGAAGGATCAACATTTTTTACATCTAATATCACCACGCATCCCATTTTACCCTGAGAGATTATATCATGTAAGCACCAAAGTCACGAGGGGAATTTGGAGTTGGTGTGTCTCTTACTATTCACAAATCTGTGACTTCATGAACCATTCTCACCCCTGCGTTCCTCTTCCTCAATGCCCAGCTGACCTTTACCACACACACTTCTCCAGTGCTCTTGGACCACACGTACCTGACCGCACTGACCCTGACTTGAGGACAGTCTCCCCCAGCCCTTTATTGATTCTGATCTCAGTGTGGCATCGCCAGTGAGTTCGACCTCAGGGACTACCTGGTGATTTTTCATTTCATTTTCACTGTGATGTAAAAGCCACAATCACATATTTCTAGGCCATTTAATTTGTCTCATGACCTTATTTTTGTAATCTAGACCGCAACTCTGGCCCAGAGTTATTCTAAGAGCACAAGTCTGACCTTCACCTAACTTAAATTCCTAGGGTGTAGCGCTTTGCTCTTTGGTCATCTCTTGTTTGGCCAGTGTCAGAATATACCAGCCGAGCATGCACTTGAAGGGTTTATGATTGAAGTTCAGTGAGCTTTGAAATTCAGCATGTACCTGACTAGTGGGCTAGCTTACCACATTTCCCCATTAGGAAATGGTCCAGATGGGAAGACACCCACATCTTAATTGTGTGTCTACTTCTTCCTCCTCCAGTTGCATCTGTACGATATCGAAAGCTGCTCTAAGACGATGATTCTCAACTTCTGCTCTTACGTGCAGTGGGTCCCAGGAAGTGATGTGCTGGTGGCTCAGAACCGAAACAACTTATGTGTGTGGTATAACATTGAGGCACCCGAGAGGGTCACCACATCCTCTATCAGGGTATGTCAACATCAGGGCACCTCACACATAGTGTCGAGCTGATTAATCGGAACCCAAGGAAACTTGGAAGGCTGGTTTCTCTGCCTGCCACCCATAACCTCTCTGATGCAGTTGGCAGGAGACACTTACACTGCTTCCCACAGTGCTCTAGGCCCCAGAGCCATCCTTGTTCAGATTCCTGACATTATATTAGACCCTCAGAGTACTGGTCCCTATCGTAGTGGGAATTCACCAAGTTGAATTGTGGAGTTCCCTTAGACTGGAAGATCCCCAATTGAGGAGTTCCATATCACACCTCCTTATGTGCTGATTCTCTGTTACAAGCCATTCAGAGTTCTGTTTTTTTCAGACTGCTGATCACACCCTCTGTCCTACCCCATGACAACATCACTCACACAGTAATATCCCAAATCTGGGAGGAGCCTATGGAAACAGAAAAGAGGCCCCTGTGCTAGGCTGGGATGACTGCTGTGGGTATATGTAGAGCACTTGATGCTTTCTTTTTATTCTTTTCTCAATCTCTTTTCTTTCTCTCCTTTTTTGCTTCATTTTAGACTGATTAAGGTTGGATTGTGGGGAGGTGGTGGGAGCTTGTCCTTTTCTAAATACCTTTTTTTGGTTTGAAGATTATATATCCTGTTTCTATAGTGAAGTGAAGTGAAGTTGCTCAGTCATGTCCGACTCTTTGAGACCCCATAGACTGTAGCCTACCAGGCTCTGAGAAACCTCTCAGTCCATGGAATTTTCCAGGCAAGAGTACTGGAGTGGGTTGCCATTTCCTTCTCCAGGGGATCTTCCCAACCCAGGGATCAAACCCAGGTCTCCTGCACTGCAGGCAGACGCTTTACCATCTGAGCTACCAGGGAAGTTCACTATGTATTTAAATTAACAAAGTCTGAAGTTAAGCAGCATCCACCCACCCTCCACTGCACTGCAGACAAGGACCATAAAAGGCTTTAACTTTGATTCCCTCCCCTTTGTCATTGTTGTTTAGTGTTGTGGTTATTTTTAATATTTATTTTATTTACTTATTTGGCTGTGCCAGGTCTTATTGTGGGACCTTTTAGCTGCAGCATATGAACTATTAGTTAGGGCATGTGGGATCTAGTTCCCTGACCAGGAATCAAACCCAGGCAGTCTGCACTGGGAGTGTGGAGTCTTAGCCAGTGTTCCACCAGGGAAGACCCTGTTGTCTAGTATTCTGTTCCCCTCTGTCATCCCCAAAGCTAGACATCATTGTTTTATACAGACAGAATTTGTTTAGACTTTAGCCTTGCTGATCTTCCCTCGGGAGTTATTTTTCTTCCTCTTCTTGAAGAGTAACATTTAGAAGATTCTTTAAAGTCTTTTGATGATAAAATGCTCAGGTTTTGATTATCTGAAACTATTTTTACTTAGAGCTTTGCTGTTGAAAGATACTTGGACTCACTACCCAAGTCTAGATTGACAGTTAATTTTTCTTAGCCTTTTGCAAATTCTAGACATCATTGTTTTATACAGACAGAATTTGTTTAGACTTTAGCCTTGCTGATCTTCCCTCGGGAGTTATTTTTCTTCCTCTTCTTGAAGAGTAACATTTAGAAGATTCTTTAAAGTCTTTTGATGATAAAATGCTCAGGTTTTGATTATCTGAAACTATTTTTACTTAGAGCTTTGCTGTTGAAAGATACTTGGACTCACTACCCAATTCTAGATTGACAGTTAATTTTTCTTAGCCTTTTGCAAATGTTGTCCCATTGATTGACTTCTTTTGTTCTGGCAGGTTTACTAATATCCCTTTCTGTATAGGTGGTCTGTCTTTTCTCTCTGGTTGCTTTTAAAATCTTTCTTTTTTATTCTTTATTCTTTTTTTTTTGGATGTGTTGAAATTTCACTACAATATGTCTGGATATAAACTTCTTTTTATTTATCTTGCTTGGTGTATATTGTGCTTCCTATATTTGAAAGTACATATATTTCCATCAGTCTTGGAAATTTCTCAACCATAATCTCTTTAAACATTGCTTCTTCTCTCATATTCTCTAGTCTCTCCATCAAAAATCTAATTAGGCATTTGTTAGATTTCTTGTCCTGTCTTCTGTGCCTTTCTAACCTCTCTTTCATGCTAAATTTTTTTTAGCTCCATGGTAAATTCTGGATAATTTCTTTTTTAAAAGTTAAAAAAAAACTTAAGTCCTGGAGGGGAGAAATCCACCGAGGTAACTCAGAAGTACTAGACACAGGTAATTGGCCACAACCCAACAACTGGATTGAGTTTTAAACTAGCATGAAATTGTGTCCATTATAGAAAATGTTTGATTGATACTCAGAGGTCCAAGAAATCAAGAAAGCATTATAAATGATCACATGAATCAGGTCCAGCGTCTTAGGCAAGCTGTCTACTCTTGATGTCGTCTTCTCATCCTAATGTAGTGCACTTTCCTCTGTTTAAGCATCATTTTAAGGTGAGATTGAGGTCAGCACTCCTCTATAGACCAGTCTGGTGTAGGGGCCTTTGGAAGTGGGAATTAATCCAAGAGTCACTTTCTCTTCAATTTCACTGTGCATGAGTTGGTGAAGGATATCTGATTAAAAAGTCCTTCCATCAAGGTTGGAGACCGTTCCTTAAATTATGTCTTTTTCCTGCATAGAGGCAGATGGCAAATGCCCTTGTTGTTCAGTCATTGGCAACACTCTTGGCAAGTGCCAATTTGTAGCAGACAACACACAACTTGGAATTTCGGACCATCCCAGCTGGTTGTCCTGGAAAAAGGAAAAAACAAAACCACAGATGGCCCACTGAGCTCCAGGTCCCATTAACACAAATGATCAAAAATACTTGGGGCCCTGAAAAGGATGCCTTCTGCACCAGGGCCCAAGGGTGAGGCCACAGGCTCTGAGACAGGCAAGAGCAGCATCTAGAAGGGGAAGCAGAGGCAATGGTCACCTGCCATGGGGACCTGGGGGTCTCTCGTCTGGGGGCCTCTGGGGAGGAACACTGGGAGCAGAAGTATCTCTGCAGCTCAGAAAGACTTAGAAGAAAATGACAGAGAAAACCAGCTGATTCTCACTTAGAAGTCCAACTAAGGTCTGTCATGGTTTTCCTTGTAGCTCAAAATTGTAATGAAATAAAAAGCAGGAAAGCCTGTCCTTATCATCAAGGGGGTTTTCTAAAGGGGAACTTCTACTTGGGACCATGGAAGGGGTTCCATTGAATGATCAGCTGCAGCTGCCACCTGGGCACATTGAGTTTTTGTGCCACAAGGCTAGAAAGCAAGGAGTGGACTCACTGGCCTGGCAGGGTTGACTGACACGGTCACAGGAGGGGGTCAGGCAGCTGTGGACCAGTGGGAGCCAGGAGGGACAGGTGAGGGCACCAGGCCATTCCCTCAGGTGCCCCTTGGTACTCTGTGCCCCAACCTTGACAGTAAATGAAAAATGAAGTATTAATGGTCTTTGAAGAGCACTGATGAGACTCAGACATCTCATGGATAAGGATTTCTCAGGGTCACACCTCCAGGGAAGCTGCTGAGACCAGCAGAAGGGTTGACTGAGGGCTTGGGCAACTAGGAGGGAGATGTGGGCATTAGATGTAGCCATGAGATCAACTGGGGTCTGCCTCATTTCCTCAGGGAAGTGTCCCCCAGGGAAAGAGACCGCCAGAATTCCAGAGGATGTGCTTCTAGAACTTACAAGTGGATCTGAGTGGCACAAAGCTGGACCACTGAAGCTGCTGTGACGAGCAGCCCAGTTGCCCCTTTAGGGCTAAAGGATTTATTCCCTCAGCTGCTACAAGCACTACCAGCTGAAAGCCCCCTTCAGCATCGCCTTGGGGATAAAGGGTTGCCTCACCCCAAATCACACTCTTTCCCTGGGACGACTTGCACCCAACTTGACTTGACTCCGGAGGGTAAAAGCCTGTACCATCACCACCACTCAGGATGACTCTGAAGGTCTGAGCTCCCCACGGGGTTGGTGCAGTTGACAAGGGCTTTGTTGCCACTACACCTGCCCCCACTTTCCCCTCAGCCCAGTCTTAACCCTTCCTTCCCCAGATGTCCATTCCAAGAGCACCGCCTAATCAACCTTCCACTCTGCATGCTGGTCCCGCCTCCGTCTGGCATACTGGCATACAGCCAAGCACCTCAGCACTTGTCTGGTAAAATAAATACAGCTCCTGCAGTGTGTTCACTCTGTATGCATTACCGACGGATACTAAAAACTTAAATAATATTATTAGAGCAGATTGAAGTGATCCCCTCCTCCGTATACACCAGCCTCAGGGGGAAGCCCTAGAGTCACCTCCAGAAAGCCCTCAGGGGTTCTGAAAACCAAGAGTTTAGGTCCTCGCTCAAGGCAGAAGGGAATCCCACAGGGACACTGGCCCAATGCCAGAATGTCCGCATCTGACCTCACTTCTGTTCGGTGAGCTGAGGCGTCCGCCTGCTCCTCTCACTGCCTCATCCTCATCCATCTGAACTACCCGGCCTCCTTCCCAGGTGGTGTAAGACAGCAAGTGAGATCTTCAAATATTGCATTTGGAAGGACCTTTTAAACAGTAAAGGGCTACGCAAAAATAAGAGAGTATCATTTAGCAGATGGTCCGTGAGCTGTATTCAGTCACAGCGTGCATGGTTGATTCTGGACATTCATCCCCTAGTGCTTGATTAAAGAAGACATCAGTATGACCTGCCCCCAATACATCCACCATCTCAAATAAAACAATGTGAGTGCACTGAATATCATCCTAGCGTGTGCAGGCTTGCTAAACTGTGGGTGGGTTGGGGGGCTGCTACAAAGGGTGGACTGGAAGCAGAAGGGAAGACACCGAGTTCCACGCCTTCTCTACTTACGAACACATAAAGTCAAAGTGCCAGCTACTCGGTTGTGTCCAACTCTTTGTGATCTCACGGAGTGTAGACTACCAGGCTCCACTGTCCCTGGATTTCTCCAGGCGAGAATGCTGGAGTGGGTTGCCCTTCCCTTCTCCAGCAGATCTTCCCAACCCGGGGACTGACCCAGGGTCTTCTGCACTGCAGGCAGATGCTTTTCACCATCCGAGCCACCAAAGGAGCCGCCTGCTGACTTGATGGCTTTGGGCGAATCACCTAGACTTGCCTCCATGAAACAGGACTGGGGGCCCAAGCTTTACTGCCCTTGCGTGCTCAGCTGCTTCAGTCGTGTCCAACTCTTTGGACAGCTTGCAGCAGCCCATGGACTGTAGCCCACCAGGCTCCTCCGTCCACACGGATTCTCCAGGCAAGAATACTGGGGTGAGTTGCCATGTGATGGCCCAAGCTTCACCGTCCTTACAGAGTTTTAACCTTAATTTTCTTTTTTGGAAAGTCAGTGAAAATATGTGTTTGGAAGCATTTGGGATAAATTGAGGCCAAAAGACAAATTCCTTACCTCTTATAAGTGGAGAAGTTAAACTGAACCCAAGGCCTTGACTCCCAAGTTCAACCTCTTTCCACACTGGGTCAGATCTTAGGACTAAAAATAACAAAAAAAAAAGACTTCAGTCGTGTCCGACTCTGTGCGACCCCGTAGACGGCAGCCTACCAGGCTCCCCCGTCCCTGGGATTCTCCAGGCAAGAACACTGGAGCGGGTTGCCATCTCCTTCTCCAATGCGTGAAAGTGAAGTCGCTCAGTCGTGTCCGACTCCTAGCGACCCCATCTTCGTGACCCCATAGACTGAAGCCTACCAGGCTCCTCCGTCCATGGGATTTTCCAGGCAAAAGTACTGGAGTGGGGTGCCATTGCCTTCTCCAAAAACTGGAACAGCAATTACCACTGTGATCACCACCAACTTTAAAATAACCTCAGGCCACTTGGCACATCTGTGTTTATTAGATGGTCCCCTGGCGGCTCAGAGGTTAAAGTGTCTGCTTGCAATGTGGGAGACCTGGGTTCAATCCCTGGATCGGAAAGATTCCCTGGAGAAGGAAAAGGCAACCCACTCCAGTATTCTTGTCTGAAGAATCCTGTGGACGGAGGAGCTGGGTAGGCTTCAGTCCATGGGGTCACAAAAAGTCGACACGACTGAGCGACTTCACTTTCTTTCCTTTCTTTCCTGAGCTGAGGGAGCACAGCCTAGTGAGAGTACCAAGGTCTCTATTTCAGGCCCCGCTCATCACCCACCTGTGCTGCCAGGTACCCTTAGGCAGGGCACAACGTTGGCAGCCCCAGTGGTTATCACCTTAAGTTTTGAGTTGTTTGGCACCAGAGTGGCTGTGTGCTCAACCTTTCACCATTTCGAAGGCTGTCCCCTTATAGAGCAGTGAAATCAGTGAGCCGAGAGAGACGTGCCAACCTGCAGGCATGGTGTCACCCTTCATCCCTGCCTTTCCTAGGACAGAACAAGGTAAAGGAGGGTGGCCTGGAGACAGAGGGAGGCGAGGAGGGGATGGAGAGCCCAGCAGACTGTCGGGACTTCATCGTGGGAAGTTCTCAGCTTACAGGCGCCACCAGGGCATTGTCAAACTTCCCTTAGGGAGGGAACAAAGGGACAAGGGAGTTTTGAATGCTCCCTGCATTTCAAACGAGCATCTCCATTCCTATTGTGAACTTTCCCCCACAGCCGGGAGGCCTGGCCGCCCACAAGGCAGCCTAGAAGCCCATTACGCCACTGGGAAGAGGAGCCAAGTCTCTAGGGTGAGACGGGAGGTGCCCGTTTGCTTCCAAACTTCCCTGCATACAAGCCCAGTGGCCTCCCTTGCCATTTCTCCCTCCACGTATCACACACCCCTTCATTCTGGGCATGGACCAACAGGATTCTGCTTTGGCAGAGAGGACCCAAGCAAGACCTGTGACACACAGGGTTCCATCCACTGCCAGCCTCAGATGGAATAACTTGACAGCTGGTGAATGTCACGTAGTAATTTGTAGATGAAGGCAATCAGCAGGGATGCCACCCTGTGTGTTTCTAGGTCAGAATGAGTTTCTAGATCGGCGGGGGCGGTGGGTGGGGTCAAGGTGTTATCTGAGAACACAGAGTTTCAAGTCAGTTTACCTAAATTCAAATTCTGACTCAGCTACTCACCCATCCTACTTGTGATTTAAGTAATCTCTTGAAGGCTAATTCCTTATCTAGAAAATGGGATTAACGCTCACATAGAGTCACTGTGACTTAAAAACAAAAGTATTTGTGACGTACAAAAGGCTCCACTGAGGGGGATGGGGTGAAGGTGAAGAACATGATATTTGGGGTTGAAGAGCTCTGTGCTGGATCGCAGTTTCACTGTTCACTCAGGCTGGACCTTGGGCAAGCACTGATTTTATTTTTAATGTAGACTTTATTTTTCAGAGTAGTCTTAGGTTCACAGCAGAGCTGAGCAGAAATTATAGAGGCTTCACGTCCTCCATCTCACCAGTCCAGAGCTTCGCCATCATCACCATCCTTCCCAACGATGATACACTTGTTAGAAATGATGAGCCTACATTGTCACTCAAAGTCATTATCACTCAAAGTCTATAGTTTGCATCAAGTTTCACTGTTGGTGGTATGCCTTCAACCACTGTCTAATGACACATATGCCTCAGTGCTGTATCACACAGAATGGTTTCACTGCCCTCAAAATCTCTGCGCTCTGACTCTTCATCCCTCCCTCCTTCCAGCCCTGGCAACCATTGGTCTTTTTTACTGTCCCCATATTTTGCCTTTTTCAGAATGTCATGTAGTTGGATTCATATCCCATGGAATCTTTTCAGGTAAACTTCTTAATAATGTGTATTTAAGTTTCCTCCTTATCTTTTCATGGCCTGATAGCTCACTTCTATTTAGCACTGAATAGTAATCCATTGTGTGGATGTGTGTGTGGATGTGTGTGTGTGTGTGTGTGCGTGCACATGATCAGTTGTGTCTGACTCTTTGTGACCCCAAGGACTGTAGCCTGCCAGGCTCTTCTGTCCATGGAATTTTCCAGGCAAGAATACTGGAGTAGGTTGCCATTTCCTTCTCCAGGGGCTCTTCCCAACCCAGGGATCAAAGTCACATCTCCTATGTCTGCTGCGTTGGCAGGTGGATTCTTTACAACTGAGCCACCTGAGAAGCGACGTCGAGATGTACCACACTTCATTTATCCACCCATCTACTGAAGGACATCTGGATTGCTTCCAAGTTAGGGCAATTATGAATAAAGCTGCTATCAACCTCCATGTGCAGGCTTTTGTATGGAAATACGTTTCCAATTCATCTGGGTAAATACCAAAAAGCACAACTGTGGGTCATATGGTTGCTATAACTTTTCTGAGCCTCATCTTTGTGATGTTGGTTGAGCTACTGTGCATGAAACAGTTTGCACAGCGTCCAGCACATAGGCAGGGCCCAGCCAGTGGGAGCTTCGTTTGTTACTCTACTCACCTGTCAGTGAAAACGCTAATGCTTGGATGTGAATCCAAGCACTGTCTGAGGAGGATGACGTACGGGTGCATCACTGTCATGGATTGTCTCTCTAGAGTCCAAGAAGGCACAGAGCAACACGAGATGCCGAGATGCCGGAAGGCTACTGGACTGAGGACCACCCCACTGAAGAGGGATGTGGCGGCCTCCTGCACTGTGGGAGACAGGAGAGAAACTTTCTGTCCTACAGGGACGTCTGTCCAGGTTCAGCACATCGAGGTGTTGGGGGATCACACGACCTTAGGGGTCGGCTGTCCTCCACTGTCTCCTTCCCGAGTTCACTCTTCAAACAGCTTCTCACCCGTTCCTCCCCTGGCTCATCCAAAGCGAAGCCCTGCCCGCAGCCGGAAGCGCAGATGTGATGAAAACAAGGACCTTTTAGTTTTCCCTTTTCACCTATTCCTGTGTACTCACTGCATTGTTCCCAGAATTTACCAGATCAGAATTACCAGGAAATTTCACTCGTGCAGTCTTTTTCTTTTCTTTTTGCTTCTCTCACCACAAGGTCTAGCTGGGGGTCTCGACTTAAGCCACTAGTTCTTCTTTAGAAGCACATCTTTAGTCTTTCTGTGGAGAGGCTGAGTGAGGGGATGGGATTGAATGACAAAATGAGGCTCAGTGTGTGGTGTGTGATTTTCAAAAAGCAACATATACTGTAGAAAGGACTAACGATGTTCTCCCAGCCTCCAGCCCTGGGCTATGTTATGTGGAAACAGCAATGCTGATTATGCTTTGTCTGGGCTTCCTTCTCTGAACTGCTATGCAATGATTAAGTAATCTGAGTCAGAGCTGGGTCTGAGCCGGTTAGGAGCTGGAAAGCTGGAGTTTTAGCCAATGACGCTTATATAAAGCAAGTCAGTGCAGGGGCTGCCGCATGAGAGCAAGCCTGGTGTGGGTACCACTCTAGTGATATCACCTGAGCACATCCAGTGTGTCACCTTCAAAACGTGGGTGTCAAATGCGACGACTTTTTGATCTCTTCTTAGACCCATTTTTTAATATTTTTCCAAATTACCTGAGCACCAGCCAGTAGAAGTTATTGACACGATAGACATGTTCACTAAAGCGACACGGTCCAGTAGTGGCAGCTGATAGCACTGTGTGGCCACTGAACATTTGAAATGTTCCTCTTGTGGGCAAACAACATTTTTTTATTGCATTTAATGTTAATTACTTTCAGTAGCCATAATGGGCTGGTGGCTACCATATTAGTCAACACAGGTCCAGCAACCTGGATTCTGTTTCTTTTAAACTACATAGTCTGTCAACTCTACTTAAAAATAGTATCATAAATTTGTCCCCCCTTCTCCTTTCAGATTTCCACCTTATGCTGAACCATCACCATCCCCTCCTCCTTGGTTTCTTTTTTTTCCTACTTTCACCCTCTATGATTCTTTTGGTACAGTGAAGGGTGAGCTTCTTAAAACAAAATTTATCAAGATATCCCTCCACTTAAAACCATTCAACAACTTGCCCATTGCAGTAAAACTGAAAACCCCCCATGAGGTTTGGACACTCTGCTCCCCTTTGTGGCCCAACACTAGGCTCCAGGAAGCCACCTTTTTCCAGCTCAGGTCCTTCGCACAAACTCTTCCTTAGTTCTGGAGTTGGGCTGTCCCATACAATGGCTGTGGCCATATGTGACTTTTTTTTTTTTTAACATTTATTTACTTGACTGAGCCAGGTCTTAGCTGCAGTACACAGGAACTTAGTTGCAGCAGGTAAACTCTTATTTGCAGCATGTGGGATCTAGTTCCCTGACCAGGGATCGAATCCAGGCTCCCTGCGTTGGGAGCACGGAGTCTTAACCACTGGACCACTAGGTAAGTCCCTATATGTGACTTTTTTTATACCTATACTTGAATAATTGAAATTAAATCAAATTGAAAATTCAGTTCCTCAGTCCCACGAGACACATTCAAGGGCTCAGTAATCACATGCGGTTCACTGGTACCATACTGGACAACACAGATATAGAATATTCCTGTCATCACAGAAGTTCTGGGACCTTCTTCCCTACACTAGAGCTTGACTAATTCCTAGCCACCTTTCAAATCTGCCACATTCTCAGAGAGGCCTTTTCTAATCCTCCAATCGAAATTAAGAGTCCCTGCTTTCTTTTGTATAGAGCCTGCAACTTTCCTTTTTACTTTCCTTACAACTTTCCTAACTTTCCTTACAACTGCTTGCAAAGTTGTAGTGACCTGTGTGGTTGTTTAACATATGTGTCTATTAAAATCTAGAATAATGTCTTGTTGGTTTTCCAGTCAGTCCTCGGGCCCTACCTCAGTACCTGAGTAGCGCAGCTCATTCACGCTGCCTGGATAAATGAAATAATGAATAAACGTATAGACGGATAGAGTGGCTGCATATAATTACTCTTCTTTCAAAGCCCCAGGGGGCTTCCCTGGTGGTCCAGTGGTTGAGACTTTGCCTTCCAATGGGCAGGGTGCAGATCTGATCCCTGGTCAGAGAGCTAAGATCCCACAAGCCTTGCGGCCAAAAGATCAAAACATAAAGCAGAAGCAACGTTGCAACCAATTCAGTAAAGACTTGAAAAATGGTCCACATCAGCAAAAAAGCACTAGGTAAAGAGCCAGAGCTTAGGAACCACATGGTCCCGGAATGAAATACTGACTTTCATCCTTATTATAGCCTGTCAGCCTTTCCAAGCCACCCTCTGTCCACACGTAGGAGGGAATGCTGTTGCCCATCTCGGAGCACTGACATGAGCCCAGAGTGGGCTAGATGAAGGCCTTGGCTCAGAGTCAAGAGTTGTTTGGACGTACGTTCCTTCTTTTTTATTGCTTCCCCTGGATCCTTCCGGCCCTCTCTGGGGTCTTCTCCCCTCTCACACTGCATGTCTGGCGTGGATCTCTAAGTGTCTCATTCGTCCCATTCTCTTGTTCTTTACTGCTGAGCCACCTGGGAAACCCTATACACACACACACACACACACACACATACACACACACACACATATATATATATATACACACATACATACATATACATTTTCACCTGGGAAACCCTATACATATATACATATACATACATACATACATATACATACATTCACACAGGTGTATATATAGGGCTTCCCTGATAGCTTAGTTGATAAAGAATCCACTTGCAAAGCAGGAGGCCCCAGTTCGATTCCTGGGTTGGAAAGATCCGCTGGAGAAGGGATAGGCTACCCACTCCAGTACTCCTGAGCTTCCTTTGTGATGTAATATATACACAAAATCCCTCTAAAATCTGCTTTACAATATCATAATCAGGTTGGTTTTACATGTGACAGTATAAAGGACAGAGTTGGCCAGCTGGAGACAGAGGCATTCAGCCAGCTCTACACTGCACACAGCTATCATCAGTCCTTCTTACTGGCTTTGCCTCCTTCAGTCAGAACTGCCCAGTCCTCAGATACCTGCTTTCTCCAAGTACAGAGTTTCTCCACTTACCACTTTCCCCAGGGCCCATGCTGGAAAAAGCACAGCCGGCAGTCCCAGGTGGGGGTTTCTCTGATGCTCAGAAATAACAGCCAGGAGCACCCCCAGCCCCTGTCTTCTTGACTCTTCCCCGTCCTACACAAGAAATCGTGGCGCATAGCAGCAGCCCAGAGCCATCTAAAGATCTCCCTGGAAAAGCTGCAGGCTCAGGAATGCTTCCTGCATGTTGTTCCCAGTTCTGCGTCAGGCACCAGGCTGGGGCTGTCACATAGGGGACCTCAGACCCTCACCATGGCACCAGCTTGCACACGGGCTAGACTCCTGGGTCCTTCATGCAGGTGAGAGAGCAGAGGGTGGGAGATGACTCAACTGAGCCTCCCACAGGGACCCCTCCCCACAATCCCTCACGGGATTCTGCGTCAGGCACCAGGCTGGGGCTGTCACATAGGGGACCTCAGACCCTCACCATGGCACCAGCTTGCACACGGGCTAGACTCCTGGGTCCTTCATGCAGGTGAGAGAGCAGAGGGTGGGAGATGACTCAACTGAGCCTCCCACAGGGACCCCTCCCCACAATCCCTCACGGGATATCATTCCCTGCCTTTCTTCCTATTTTTCCTCCACCTTATTACATTTCTGTTAACTTGCACAGAAACAGCAAGATCCTGCTGGTTTGCAATTGCAGGACACATGTGATTTTTTTTTTTTAATTATTGAGCATCATTTACATATGGGCTTCCCAGGTGGTGCTAGTGGGAAAGAACCAGCCTGGCAGCCTGCAGTCCATAGAGTGGCAAAGAGACAGCTTAAGCGACTCAGCACGCACCCATGCATTTATGTATAGTGAAGTGCAGAGCTCTTGAGAGCACCGTCCCATCCTGTGAATTTGACAGATGTCTGATCCACAGCCCATTCAACAAACAACGTTTTCATTGCCCCAGAAAGATCCCTTGTGCCCTTTCCCAGCCAGTCCCCACCCTCCAGAGGAGAGTGCAGAGGAATGCACTGAGTTTTAAGATCTCCTTCCTGGTTTGTTCCTGCAGGTAAAAGTATTCCATACACTTTAATTCTGTACAATTTTTTTTACTATGGAAAAAAATACAATGGCTGTTACTTGTCATTAGGTTTCTTTCTGGATTCTTTTTTTGTATAACATAAAGTTATACTCAATTACTTTCTGTAACATATAAATAAATGATAAGTATTAATAAATAGTGATTAATCAACAAAAAAGAAATAGGGGAAGGCTAGCTGGGGGAAAAGCAGAGAAGCAAAGCAGGAGGTGGAGCCAGTGAAGGACTCTCGGATACTGCCACTGTCCTGGCTGAAGCCCTTGGCAAAGGTTGTTCTCCCTTCATCCCATTGAAGCAATGTGTCTTATGCTGTTTTCCTTTTCCTTCCAAAGGAAACAGCCTCGAGAGAGGCTCTCAGGAAGCTCCAGCACATGTCCCTGGTAGCCTCTCTTCCCAGGGCTCACAGCCTGTCCCCCTGTTCTGCCACCCACAATACCTTGGGCTCACACCCCCCCTGAGTACCCACTATCCTCAGCAACGCTCAACCACGGCTCCATTGCCCCCACCTCATGCTGTAGCACAAAAGTCCTAACTGGAGCCCTGGGTACAGCTGGATCAAGTTAATCACAAAACAAGACATATGTGGAAATAGCCAAGCAGTCCCACTGAACAGCCAAGAGGTACCACTCAAAGCACAGGCAAGAAACTGTTCATCCCAACAGTTGTGACTGAGCCCAGACTCCTCTCTACATTCATGCTGGGAATATGAAGACATCCTGTCCAAAATGTCTACAAAACAACCCTTGTTATGCACATCTCAGCTCTGTTTATGATGGTAAAACCTCTTGGGAGCAAGCCAAATGTCAACATTGGGGGATTCATTAAATAAACCATGTTGCCATCCATACAACAGGAAACTACATACCCACTAAAAATAACATTGAGGAAGAATATTAATAGACATAAAAGCTGAATGAGTATATTGCTAAGATTTAAAGGCATCTCACAAACAGTGTTAACAGTTGTTCTGAGTGTTAGGATTATATGGGTAATTATCACATTCTTCTGCTGATTTGTCAGTACTTTGTTCAAATCCTGAAGGATGATGCTGTGAAAGTGCTGCATTCAGTATGCCAGCAAATTTGGAAAACTCAGCAGTGGCCACAGGACTGGAAAAGGTCAGTTTTCATACCAATCCCAAAGAAAGGCAATGCCAAAGAATGCTCAAACTACCGCACAATTGCACTCATCTCACACGCTAGTAAAGTAATGCTTAAAATTCTCCAAGCCAGGCTTCAGCAGTACATGAACCATGAACTTCCAGATGTTCAAGCTAGTTTTAGAAAAGGCAGAGGAACCAGAGATTAAATTGCCAACATCCGCTGGATCATGGAAAAAGCAAGAGAGTTCCAGAAAAACATCTATTTCTGCTTTATTGACTATGCCAAAACCTTTGACTGTGGATCACAATAAACTGTGGGAAATTCTGAAAGAGATGGGAATACCAGACCATCTGACCTGCATCTTGAGAAACCTATACGCAGGTCAGGAAGCAACAGTTAGAACTGGACATGGAACAACAGACTGGTTCCAAATAGAAAAAGGAGTACGTCAAGGTTGTATATTGTCAATCTGCTTATTTAACTCATATGCAGAGTACATCATGAGAAACATTGGACTGGAAGAAGCACAAGCTGGAATCAAGATTGCCAGGAGAAATATCAATAACCTCAGATATGCAGATGACACCACCCTTATGGCAGAAAGTGAAGAGGAACTAAAAAGCCTCTTCATGAAAGTGAAGGAGGAGAGTGAAAAAGTTGCTTAAAGCTCAACATTCAGAAAACGAAGATCATGGCATCTGGTCCCATCACTTCATGGGAAATAGATGGGGAAACAGTGTAGGAGAAATATCAATAACCTCAGATATGCAGATGACACCACCCTTATGGCAGAAAGTGAAGAGGAACTAAAAAGCCTCTTGATGAAAGTGAAAGAGGAGAGTGAAAAAGTTGGCTTAAAGCTCAACATTCAGAAAACGAAGATCATGGCATCTGGTCCCATCACTTCATGGGAAATAGATGGGGAAACAGTGAAAACAGTGTCAGACTTTATTTGAGGGAGCTCCAAAATCACTGCAGATGGTGATTGCAACCATGCAGAAATTAAAAGACGCTTACTCCTTGGAAGGAAAGTTATGACCAACCTAGATAGCATATTCAAAAGCAGAGACATTACTTTGCCAACAAAGGTCCATCTAGTCAAGGTTATGGTTTTACCAGTGGTCATGTATGGATGTGAGAGTTGGACTGTGAAGAAAGCTGAGTGCTGAAGAATTGATGCTTTTGAACTGTGGCGTTGGAGAAGACTCTTGAGAGTCCCTTGGACTGCAAGGAGATCCAACCAGTCCATCCTAAAGGAGATCAGTCCTGGCTGTTCTTTGGAAGGAATGATGCTAAAGCTGAAACTCCAGTACTTTGTCCACCTCATGCGAAGAGTTGACTCATTGGAAAAGACTCTGATGCTGGGAGGGATTTGGGGGCAGGAGGAGAAGGGGACGACAGAGGATGAGATGGCTGGATGGCATCACCTACTCAATGGACATGAGTTTGGGTGAACTCCAGGAGTTGGTGATGGACAGGGAGGAGTGGTGTGCTGCAGTTCATGGAGTCACAGAGTCGGACACGACTGAACTGAACTATGCAACGACTGTGCTATGTGCTGTGCTTAGTTGTTCAATCATGTCTGACTCTTTGCAACCACATGGACTGTGGCCAGGCTCCTCTGTCCATGGGGATGCTCCAGGCAACAATACTGGAGTGGGTTGCAATGCCCTCCTCCAGGGGATCTTCCCAACCCAGGGACTATGGAATATTAGTTTTATTTATTAAAGATACACAGCTTTATACTATTAAATATGAAGGAACAAAGCATAGACAGGAAGTATAGAAATGCTACAACAGCAATTTTATTTAAACACTAACAGCGAGAAGTAGGAAAGACATATACAGTTATGACCCCTCTAGAGAAAATGCAAGGACTAGGATTTTGAGTACCAAGAGAACACAAAGTATAAGATGAGTTTAAGTCTTTATTATCACTTGTATTGAAATAGAGTTATTTATGAACATTAGAAATGAATCTTGTAGAACCATCCCCTACTGAAAACCACTAATGCTTTTTTATTTTGGCCTAAATCTTCTATAATCCCAATTGTATTTGATTCATAAATGTGGATTTATCTATCTCTAGTAACTAAACAAGGAACAAGTTGGAGACTACTTGTTAAACCTACACTCTTGTCTTGAAAATCAGTGCCTCAAATTAGAGCTTATTTGCGTGCTGTACTTCATGTTGTATACAGGGAGATTGCTGCTGCTGCTAAGTCGCTTCATTCGTGTCCAACTCTGTGCGACCCCATAGACGGCAGCCCACCAGGCTCCCCCGTCCCTGGGATTCTCCAGGCAAGAACACTGGAGTGCGCTGCCATTTGCTTCTCCAATGCGTGAAAGTGAAGTCGCTCAGTCGTGTCTGACTCGTAGCGACCCCATGGACTGCAGCCTACCAGGCTCCTCCATCCATGGGATTTTCCAGGCAAGAGTACTAGAGTGGGGTACCATTGCCTTCTCTGATAGAAAGGGCAGTGTACCTTAAATGGGGTCTAGCAGGCATTATTAAGCATTGCAGGACTGATCATAGGAAATACACTTCTAGCTCTAGATTCAAATTCTTGGAAAACCAAGGCCCAGTCACTCTGTTCTCTTAACAGTGCAGAGGTCATTAATTGAACTGTTTCCAGAACCCTTGGCTTTGCATGACATTATCCTGTGGGAGTAAAAGCAAACCTCAGAGACACTGAAGTTTGGTCGGAGACCACCACAGTGAAGCAGATATCTCAATAAAGCATGTCACATGAGTCTTTGGCGTGATACTACAACAATTACCAAAATGACACAGAGACACCAAATGAGCAAATGCTCTTAGGAAAAAAACGGCACCAAGAGATTCGTCAGACTCAGGGTTGCCACAAAAGTTTCATTTAGAGGAAAAAAAGAAAGAAAACAAAATGCGGTATCTGCAAAGCAGAACACAATTCATTTCAGTCGCTCAGTCGTGTCTGACTCTTTGCGACCCCATGGACTGCAGCACACCAGGCTTCCCTGTCCATCACCAACTACCAGAGCTTGCTCAAATTCATGTTCATCAAGTAGGTGATGCCATCCAACCATCTCATCATCTGTCCTCCCCTTCTCCTCCT
>SJYC01133621.1:0-38304 GCA_006408675.1 Madoqua kirkii | reverse complement strand
ACAAAGGAGGCTGCAGCACACCAGGCTTCCCTGTCCATCACCAACTACCAGAGCTTGCTCAAATTCATGTTCATCAAGTAGGTGATGCCATCCAACCATCTCATCATCTGTCCTCCCCTTCTCCTCCTGCCTTCAATCTTGCCCAGCATCAGGGCCTTTTGAAATGAGTCAGTTCTTTACATCAGGTAGCCAAAGTATTGGAGTTTCAGCTTCAGCATCAGTCCTTCCAATGAATATTCAGGACTCATCATTTAGGATAGACTGGTTGGAGCTCTTTGCAGTCCAAGGGACTCTCAAGAGTCTTCTCCAACACCACAGTTCAAAAGCATCAACTCTTCGGCGCTCAGCTTTCCTCATAGTCCAATCTCACATCCATACATGACTACTGGAAAAACCATAGCTTTGACTAGAGGGACGTTTGTTGGGCTTCCCTTGCGGCCCAGCTGGTAAAGCACAACACAGGGATGCACAATAACGGAGGTATTGGCTCACACTGGCCAAAGAAATATTAGGGGCCCACTCCTCTTAAAGCTTATTTTCATTCAGTACCTATGAAGAGGAGAAATGTCGCAATCCATAAACACAAGGGATTGACTAGCATCCTTCAGAAGTTAGAGGCGCTCGCCATAGAGGGACGTTTGTTGGGCTTCCCTTGCGGCCCAGCTGGTAAAGCACAACACAGGGATGCACAATAACGGAGGTATTGGCTCACACTGGCCAAAGAAATATTAGGGGCCCACTCCTCTTAAAGCTTATTTTCATTCAGTACCTATGAAGAGGAGAAATGTCGCAATCCATAAACACAAGGGATTGACTAGCATCCTTCAGAAGTTAGAGGCGCTCGCCAGTTTTACAGAAGAAAGATGCAGTGCTAAGTCTCTTCAGTCATGTCGAACTCTTTGTGGTCCTATGGACTGTAGCCCGCCAGGCTCCTCTGTCCATGGGCTTCTCCAGGCAAGAACACTGGAGTGGATTGCCATGCCTTTCTCCAGGGGCTCTTCCCGACCCAGGGATTGAACCGGCGTCTCTTCCGTCTCCTACAGGAGCAGGCAAATTCTTTACCACTAGCGCCACCTGGCGGAGACGGCAATGGCAACCTACTCCAGTACTCTTGCCTGGAAAATCCCATGGGCGGAGACGCAATGGCAACCCACTCCAGTACTCTTGCCTGGAAAATCCCATGGGCGGAGGAGCCTGGTAGGCTGCAGTCCATGGAGTCGCGAAGAGTCGGACTCTGAGTGAGCGACTTCACTTTCACTTTCATGCATTGGAGAAGGAAATGGCAACCCACTCCAGTGTTCTTGCTTGAAGAATCCCAGGGACGAGGGAGCCTGGTGGGCTGCTGTATATGGGGGTCTCACAAAGTCGGACACTACTGAAGAGACTTAGCACCAGCAGCAGCAGCAGCGCCATCTGGAAAGCCCACAGAAAGGAATGAAGGGGAATTTATCAAGGCCCTCCATCCTAGCCAATCACTAGCTACACAACCGGAAGCTTGGGACTGATCGACAGACGCAGGCTTTCCCTAGTATCGCGAGGTAAAGCGGGAAAGCGACCGACCAGCAATTGGTTAACGGGATCAGTGACGTCAGACGCAAAGCCCGGGTCTGCCGCTGGAGCGTGAGGGCCGCTCGAATTCCGTTTGGAGGCTTCTTTGATCTCGTAGAGTAGACATCATGAGCAAAGCTCACCCTCCCGAGTTGAAGAAGTAAGTATGCGTGGGGCCCGCGCCCGAATGGCCGCTTCCTTGTGTGCCTCGAGTTCCTTAGATCCCCCAGGAGTGTGCCTGGCGTGCGTATTCTGGGCCGCGGATGCCGAGGTCCGGGCCAGTGTTGCGCGCTTCGGGGCCTGAGACCCGCGAAAAAGTAATATTTCGGCCGGGTGGATACGGTTACCAAAGGCAGCAAGGCGCCACCATCTGCTGACTTCCCGTGCCCGAGCTTCCAGCTCTGGCTCCCAGACCCTCTCCCTCGTTACCTGAAGGTCTCAAATGCCACCCTTTGTTGAACATCTTGAGTAGCAGCCTGTGTTCGATAAGGTTGCTGGAGAGTGATTCTATAAAGGAACCAGGGAGATGGGTGTTTGATAGTATCTGAGGAATCAAAAGCCACCTTAATCTTAGATAATATTTGTAGCTGTTTCTTTGAGCTTTAACTTAGAGATTATATTCCTTTTTCTTGATTTCTTGTTCGTAGGTTAAACTTGAATGTCGTGTGATATCTACTCTGTTAACAGAGCTGTGTGAGAATATTCATGTTTCTAATTAGAGAAGGCTTTAGGTTGTGTGGGGGTGGGGGATGCGGTTGAACCCAGTAAAATCGACTCCAAGTAAGTTATCCCTACTGTAGATAACACTCAATTTAAAGTTTTAGCGTCCTGAAACACTCTTGGCTGAACTTAGCAAGTTCCATGTTTCCTGAGTAACTTCTCTGTCGTCTTTGTACTATGCAATGCCAGAATTCTGCATTTATTAGCTGGCTAGCAGCAAGGATGAAAAATTGATCCAGGGGGTCAGTTTCTGAAGCAGCCACCTGGTCTGCCTTGTGTACAGTTAATTTATGCTTGTCCCATAAAGAAGTCAGACTTAAGGGAAAGTTCATATTTAATGATTTTGCATTTAAATGCACATTTGTATTGAAACCATATTTTGTGTAAAATCTCCGTGTATATTTTAGTCTGTTAATTATGAGGTCATAAGCCTGACATTAAGAAAAAGAAATTCCAATTAGTGAGCTGGTAAAATCTTAAAATGTCTTCTGAATTCATCATGAACTGGTGAAATTATTTTTTAACAAAGGACCATTCTTTACTTGTAAGACTTCCTTTTGATTAAGACATTTGAGAATTTCAGAGGATGAAACTGGTTTTAACACCTTTCTCTGCTTATCTAGATTTTATGAGTTGTGAAATCCTGTCAGGTTGACCTCCAAAACGGTTTTTAGTATTTTTCTTCCTTTACATTTCTCACAGATACCATCTGTAACAAGTGTATACCCTTCTAGTTTAGCATGACTCAGTGGTTCTTAGCTGCAGGAATGGGAGTCTGGTTCTGCCAGAATCTAGTAGGTATAGGCCAGGGTTGCTGCCAGATGTATTACAGTGCACTGGACATCACTCAACAACAGAATTATCCGGCCCCAAGCATCAGTATGCTGAGGTGGAGATACCCTGGCCCAACCAGATTCTTCCTAGTGCTCTTAAAAATGGATGGCAGAGTAGTTTCTCTTTGTTTTTTTCCTTCCAGTTTTCTTGAGATATAATTGACATACAGCACTGTGTAGGCTTAAGGTGTATAGCATGATGATTTAACTTACACATGCCACAGCTGTCTTGCCCACAGCTGGCTCTGCTGCAGTAACTTATTGCTGTCTACATAACAGAGTGCAGATGTCTTAACCCAGCATTCAGGGCCCTCCATCTGAAATCCAGGCACCAGATTCTACACACATTAATAGTTGAATACTGTTCTCCAGCCAGACTGACCATTTGATTTTATCAGACTTTTTCACTGCTGTGTGACTTACAAAATTTTAAACTTTCTGAGCTTCAGTTGCCCATCTATTTCATGGTGGTAATTATTACTAATTTATATTTTATGTAATTTATGGGCTTGCCAGGTGGCGCTAGTGGTAAAGAACCTGCCTGCCAATGCAGGAGACATAAGAGAGTTGGGTTCAACACTGTAGTTGGAAAGATCCCCTGGAGGAGAGCATGGCAACCCACTCCAGTATTCTTGCCTGGAAAGTCCTATGGACAGAGGAGGCTGGCAGGCTACAGTCCATGTAATTGCAAAAAAATCTGTCTTCTTACAACTTCTGTCTGGACCTTTGTCTTATTTACCTTTGAATTCTCCCATGATATACATTAAAATTGAATGAAGATTCATATGTTTTTGGCCTGTAACTGGAAGAGGTAAAAACTGGTTTGACTACAGGTATTCATATTATTTTATGCTGCTGATATGGAATTTTATTGTTTAATTCAAATTATTTAACTTCAAAATATGTATTTTGCCAAAGTGAACTTATATGTTGAAGAATATCCTGAACACTTAAGATTGATGTTTAACACTAAATAAACAACACTACTTATTGTCTCAAATATAGAATAAAGTACCTGTTGGATTGGGTATGGTTTGATTACCTTCTGGTTTCTTCACAACTTTGTTTGGTTTTGGAAATAATCAAAAATATAACCAAATCTTTGTTTTTCTGTTAAGCCTGTAAATCCTGTTGTTGAAAATTAGGTCAGTATTAAACAACAATAATGTTACTGTAGTTCACATCAGTATAGAGACTTAATGTACATTAATATGGTCTAAACTCATTCCATTCTCTATTATCTTCCCCTTCACAAGTTACATTACCTCATTGATGAGGTAGCCCATCATTCTCATCCTTTACAGCAGTGCAAAGCTTTTAATTTTTTAAACTTCATGATTCCTATTATATAAATTTAGCAGATTATATTGACAGTATCTAAAATTAGTTATATAATCTTTACCTCTTTTGCTTTTTCAGATTTATGGACAAGAAGTTATCATGTAAGTCTTTTTGGTTTTTTATTTTCAGGGTGTTTTTTGAATATTAAATTAGTTTTTACATCTGCTTTGGTCATATATTTTATTATTATTAATGTTTTGAGAAACTTTATAAAAATTCAAAGCACACAGATCTCTAATTTATATCCGCTAAGCAAGCAGGTTTATCAGAATTCTAACTAGACAGCTTTATTTTCTTAATTCTGATATTTAGTAAGTTTCACAGTATTTCAGACTTTTATTTCATATCAGCCTTCTCTCACTTTGATAAAAATTACAGGATTTTCTATTTTATATTTGAAAACTTAACCTTTTTTCCTTTAAACAAAGAACAGATAAGGAATAAAAATCTGACCTGCACAGAACTCGAAGTATGTAGGAGTTAAGACCATGGCTTTAGAAATAAGCAGCCTTCAGTTTGAATTCCAGTGTTACCCTATAGTAACTGTGTAATCTTGAAATCAGTTACTTTAAAATATTATAATTCAGTTGCTTCATAAAAAGTGAGGATGATTCTACTGTATAGGATTCCTGTCAGTTTAAATGTGGAGGTAAATGTAAAATGTTTAGCCCAGTGCTTGGCATATAGTAAAGATATATCAAGGTTTTCTCTCACTTTATTTTTAATGAAGTTTAGTTGATAGTTAATGGTCAGCTTTATTAAATTCCTTTTTCCTTTTACATAGTGAAATTAAATGGTGGCAGACATGTCCAAGGAATATTGCGGGGATTTGATCCCTTTATGAATCTTGTGATAGATGAATGTGTGGAGATGGCAACTAGTGGGCAACAGAACAATATTGGAATGGTGGTAAGTACAAATACAGGTCTCTCTTAGGGATTTCATTTTTCTTTTGGATTAAACATTAGCATCCCTTCTATCCAGCCCTTGGATTAAACTGAAGTTAGGCAGATTACAGGCAAGATTAGATATTCCAACCCCCTTTTGGTTTAATTTACGGAGGTTATCCAATTTTGGTAATACCCCAGTTACCTATAGGTTAGATCTGAATCTTACACAGAATCCACTGAGGTCCTTGAACTTGAAATAGCTGTTGGAATTATTTTTGTGCTTTATAATGAGGCCCATACTGTTCCTTCATTAGAGCCATAGTGAAGTCACTCAGTCATGTCCAACTCTTTGCAACCCACAGACTGTAGCCTGCCAGGCTCCCCCATCCATGGGATTTTCCAGGCAAGAGTACTGGAGTGGGTTGCCATTTCCTTCTCCAGGGAATCTTCCTGACCCGGGGATTGAACCTCCAGGTCTCCTGCATTGCAGGCAGGTGCTTTACCATCTGAGCCACCAGGGAAACCCCTTCATAGAGCAGTAGTATAGAGGGTTTTCAAGTTCCCCAGGTGATTCTAATGTAAGCCAAAGATTAACTGTTGATCCAGAGCTTTTACAATCAATTATTCAGTGAATAGTTCTTGTTTTTAAGCAAGCAAATAAAAATTATGCTGAGTCCACCTCAAAGCAATTGAAACTATTTCTAAGGGTGCTATTTGTGTTTGTGTATGCTGTTACAAGATCTTGTGTAATTTTAATATGTGCTGAGGATTACTACTTATCAAACTTCAACGTTTATGCATCCCCAGAAGGTTAATTACCCTTTCCAAGGCTGTGTTATTGCTTGTTTCAAGTATATTTCCATTATTGCATTTTGAAAAGCAAATCAGATAGGGTTTGAAAAACAGCTTGGAGCCCCTAGAATGAGTCTCCCTGGCCTCTTGCACACATTTCATGTAAATGGACCTTCTTGTCAGGTACAGTCTCCTTGAGATTCTATTGAAAATGAATACAAGTCTGGCAAGTCATTAGCATTTTCTTATAAAAGAGAGTTTTAAAAATACCCCAAGATTTCCCTCTAGCCCTTCCTTTTACAGATTAGGAAATCTTCATTCTGATAGAGGGTAGATTAGAGTTTTGGTTCATATATCAAAAGATTCACAAAACAAAAGAATTAAAAAGGGAATTGACATTTAAAGTTCTAATTTGAGGAAATAACTTTTGAGCTTTTCAGAATTTTTATTAGTGAAGGTATTGATGTTTCTTATAATCTTCCCCCTTATTTTGATGGGGTTAATTTTTCTTACATGGAAATTGGTTAGAAGCAGTGCCATCACAAGTCATTCACACAGTGAGTTCCAACTTACTGTGAAAGACAGTCTGTTCTTCCATCTCCGATGCATGTTCTGTGACTAAAATGTAGGTGCTAATTCTTATGGCGAGTTAACACTTTGAAAACGAAATAAGGATAATATATCAATTTCCTTTAATTAAAAAACAGCCTAAAGAAAATGCAAGAATGGTTTTTCTAAGGGAAAGAAGGGAAACTAGTTACTATTTTTTCAATCCACTGGCTCAGATTTTGCTCCCAATGAGTGGGGCCCAGGCTCAATCCCTGGTCAGGGAACTAGATCCCAAAAGTCACAACTAAGACCTGGTGCAACCAAATAAATTTAAAAAAAAATTTTTTTTTTTTATTTTAAGAAATTACTTAATACAGGATCTGTCAGGTAGATAATTACCTAATGATGTCTCAGCCTCTATTGCAATGTAACCAGAGTAGTCAGTAGCCTCACCTCTGTCTTATTTCCTTAAGACTCCACTCCAAGGTTCCCCTAAGAAAATAGTAAAAATTTGTAGTTTTTGTTGCTATGTTTCAGGAGTTCTTACTGGCTTTGTGCATCTGTAGCTCCAATTTAGGTTTGTATTCTTTATTAGCCGGTTGTGCCCCTTCATGAAAAGGCCTGGGCAACACTTTGCCAAAACTTAGTACTCAAGCCCAATCCAAGGAGCAGTATGGAATTCTGGACCTGATGGTTCCAGTTTGATCTGGAATATGGGGCATCCAACACAGTGGGAAAAGAGGAAGAGCCCTGTGAAGCAGAGGTGTTCACGACGAGCCTTAATTCCTGTGCTTATATGAGAAGGCAAAGAAGTGTGTGATACCATTTTAGAAAACATTGAGGAAAGTGGCAGTTTTGTTTTTTTTTAATGATGCCAAAAAGAAAAAGCCCACAGATCTGAAAATCTTAATTATCTGAAATAACTTCTCTTCACCACCCACCACTTCTGGGGAAAGTGTCACAAATGGACAGGTTTAGGAAGGAACTAGGAAGGACGCTACTTGGTTTTTAAATTTTGATTGGTGAGAAGTCATGTTCATCTTCTGTTGCAAATAAACCAGCAGTTTAAAACTCTTGAACACTAGGAATCATGTTGTTCAGGTTTCTTCATTTCTTTCCCTAATTTGTTAAGAAGAGTGCAGGTGTGCAGCTTCTTTCAGTCTCCATTGCCATTTCCAATGCAGCTCTTTAATTCTTTGCCACTTTCTCACCACGATCATTGCTGTTTGTCTCTGCCAGGCTCCCCAACACTTTCCCACCTGTCATGGTCCTTCCCAGTCTGTCACCTGCAGTAATCAGATGCAGGTCATCTGTTTACTTAATTGAGCCTGTCGTGAGCCTGCCACTGCTTTAGGCACTGAGTAGGTGCACCAAGCAAGTCCTTGCCCTCACAGAAATGACACTTGAGTGAGGGAGACAGCATATAACAGTGTGTGTAATAAATAAAGCAAGTAGAATGTGAGGAGAAAGGAGCACATTATAGCCATTTTTATGCCCGCTGCCTCCCAGCATAGCTCCACTTTGAATCTTACTCAGTGAAAGGCACTCAGTTGTGTCTGACTCTTTGTGACCCCATGAACTATACAGTCCATGGAATTCTCCAGGCCAGAATACTGGAGTGAGTAGACATTCCCTTCTCCAGGGATCTTCCCAACCCAGGGGTTGAGCCCAGGTCTCCCACATTGTAGGTGGATTCCTTACCAGCTGAGCCACCAAGGAAGTCCATGAATACTGGAGTGGGTAGTTTATCCCTTCTCCTGCAGATCTTCTGACCCAGGAACGGAACCAGGGTCTTCTGCATTGCAGGTGGATTCTTTACCAGCTGAGCTACTAGCAAAGCCCCGAATCTCACTCAGGATGCCTCCATCCTGTCCTGGCTCTATTGAACTGATCTGTGGTTGCATTACCTACAGTCCACAGGGCTCCTTAGTTTCACAGTCCCCTTCCAGTTTGACTTTTCTATCCCATTTTACCAGCCATTTCACCTATGCTTCATGAGTATCCTGACTTACCTTCTTTTATAGAAGATCCCCAGGAGTAGGAAATGGCAACTCACTCCAGTATTCTTGCCTAGAAAATCCCATGGACAGAGGAACCTGGTGGGTTATAATCCATAGGGTTGCAGAGTGTCAGTCACAACTGAGCATCACACACATTGACTGGGGGTTGGGGGGGGGGAGCCTCACAAACTGACATTTAATAAAACCATTGATGAGTTGATGAAAATTCTTTAAATCATCATTGATACATCTATTGAATGAAATTGTGTTCTTTTCAAATTCATTTTTTCTTAGGTAATACGAGGAAATAGTATCATCATGTTAGAAGCCTTGGAGCGAGTATGAACAATGGCTATGTTCACCAGAGAAATCAACGCTTCCATATGTCCCCTCTCCACATTACCAGAAAAATTGGGTTGTGTACATTTTCTTACTGCACTTTTTTGTTAAATAAACTTTTGTAATAGCCAAAAATGCTTTATTAGCTGTTCTCAACTTAGAATATCTGCTCTTGTTCTGATTTTTTTCTGTCATGACCTGTTATTGGTTGAGACTGATTAGTTCAGGTTTTTAATGCATTAAAATAGAAAAATCTTATAAAATATGAGACATTGGCAAGATGCCCTTTTCCCATATCTTTTACTACTGAACAAAGTTAAAGAAGCTGCAAACCTGAATGGCTTTCTTCTAAAACATTAACTGGAATTTTCAAAGTTGTTGCAATAACTTGGACAGACTCTGACTTTTTCACATACATCTACATTCCAAGTACAGTTTCACTCAAACAACATGGGTTAAACTGTGCAGGTCCACTTATATACTGTTTTTTTCAATAGTAAATACTACAGTACTACACCATCCATGGTTGAATCCACAGATTCCAAACTGAATAGAGGAACTGCATATGCAGAGAGCTGACTGCTCAGAGGGTCAGCATCCATAGCCCCCACAGTGTTGTAAGAGTCAGCCATATAGTACAACAGAAGTAAAACACACAAGTAATGGTGTCATTGTTTTATTTTGAACATAAGTGGGAAAAAAATTTGACTACAAGAGTAGAAATACAATTCCAGAGGAAAACATTCCAGTGCATCGTGGTTCTTTGTGGGGTAGAAGATGGTGACAGTGCTGCCCATAATATACTCACCTAGTTTGTAAATTTTACGGTGCAAACTCCAGTAAGAGAATATCACAGACATGGGTCATAAACCTAACTTTTAAAAAATCTATCAAGCAAATGCTTAAGTTTATTTTTGTGATCTGATAGAAAGCCTACAAATCATGAATCACTTTAAAACTAGAGAGTGGGGTATACACAGTATGTGAGGTACTTATAAACAAGAATGTAAAATGGTATTCCCTATTTATAGGAAATGTTTACAGAAAAAATATAGCTAGAGGGATCAAACTAGAGTTGATGTGAAGGCCATACATTTTTATTTTTCCATTCTCCCCTTTAAACCTTCCCTAACATTGCAACCACATAAAGTTGAATTTTAGAACTGGTAGAATTTCTAAGTGTTGGCTCCTAACCGGCAGCATCACGTAGGAACATAAACGCAATCTTTCGTGTGCTACTCCACACCTACTGCAACATTCTAGGAGTGAGGCCAGCCATGTTTTAAGAAGCCTTCCAGTAACACAGGAGCAGGACTTGGCCTTCCTTCAGCCTATGCATAATCTTTACCAGTCTCTTCTGTAAAAACTTCACTTGAGTAGCCTTCTGGGATAGTGGGCCCTGACAGGTCCTTCCAATTAAGTCTTTCTGAATTCTGTTAGTTGCATTAAAATTAGTATGCTTACTATATGGATAACCTTTTTGCTCTTTAACAACTTCAGATGCCTCATTGGAAAACAATCAGAGTTGGGTTTGATACAACGGCAGTATTTAAAACTGGTGTTCTAAAAATATTTGCCATTGCCATTAGAGATTATTCCACTAGAATTCACCCACTTTTAGTATATACACAACGGTGCTATACTCTACATACTGTCTTTAAAACCACAAAAGGAAAAAAGGAATGCCTCTTAACATACTTAATAAAAATAGTAAAAAGCTAACTCTGACACTATAAATTTAATTCCTGCCTCTACATTAAATATCTTGGCAGTTTTATCAACATTAATATTCACAATTGTAGAAAATAAATCACTTTGAGAATCAATGTTCTCCTTTTTGCTAAAAGGAGCAACTGCTATAATCCGGAGGAGGACTTTTTTAAAAAGACAATATATGTTAACTTGGTTGCAGTTCAGTTACTTTTAGAATTCACAAGTTTTTACTTGCTTTGTCCTTTCCAGTGACTATAAGAACACTGGTGATCTTTGTACAGGTGGTGAACCAGGTCTCTTGGCTACATCCTGGAATCAGTTCAGGAAGCAGTCCTACAGGTGACTGCAATGTATAGCTGAAACACCACCTCAAAACAAGATTTCAACAACCTATTTCTCAATCAAAATGCTACAGTACCTTCAGAAGCATTTGACAGTTTGAACACAAACTGGATCTGATCAAGTGTGGGGTCACTGAATATATTCTAGTGCCAGTCATCTAAGTTGCCTCTGCTGTGAGACTGTCGATGCTTCCTACTACCAAGACTACTAGAGCTCTCAGTGAGAGAAATCCTTTGCAACATGGATTTGCTCTGATAATGGACTGGGTTTCTTGGGACTTTTAAGGCACTAAAAACCCTTTGAAAACATCATAAACCCCCACATCAGTGACTCTAAACCCCAGTTGTCCGACTCTGCGACCCCATGGACTATAGCCCACCAGGCTCCTCCGTCCATGGGATTCTCCAGGCAAGAATACTGGAGTGGGCTGCCATGTCCTCCAGCGGATCTTCTCGACCCAGGGATCGAACCCAGGTCTCCCGCAGTGCAGGCAGATGCCTTAACCTCAGCCACGAGGGAAGCAGTTGTACATTAGGAACTCTCAAAAGCTACAAGAAGCTGAGGTCCTATCCTCAGTCCATTAAACCAATCTCTGTTGTGGGGCTCTATCACCATTTTTCAAAGCTCCTCAGGTGAGGGTTTGATAATAGAAGACAAATTTAAGAAATTTCTTAAATCAACAGCCTATACTTGCTTTTCATTTTACTTGAGATTTTTGTGTGACATCCTTATTCTACGCTAAGACTTCTGAACTTCACCCCTAATGAAAGAGAGACAGAATCAATCAAAAGAACATTCTGAAAGTCAAGGCTTCAAGCATGGGCATATGTCCTTTGCAAAATGTAAGTTACTAAAGCCAGGCGTAAGATACCAGTTCCCATGGTAATTTTACCTGAATGAAGACCACATCCAACCGTGAAGCGTAGATGAACTAATCCTGAACTAAAAGGTAAGTCTTCCTCAAGGGCTCAGTTTAAAATGCTTTCAAGTTTTGTTCAAAATCCAGGAGCCCATCTGGATTAAATCAGACCTATTAAATCAGAACCTCCAGAGGAGCTAGAGAATTCATATGTCTAACAAACTCCAGGTGATTCTTATGATCAGACAAGTTTGGGAAATGCTGCTGATGGATATTCAAGAAAAGAGTTCAGTTTTGAAGATGCAATAGTTTTACCATCATGCTTAATTAGAACCTTGCATTTCTCATGACTCGCTGGGATTATTTTGTTAAATGATAATGGCGAAATATCTGATTCAAAATCATCTCTGTTCAGACTATGTTCTTTTTTTTTTTTGCCAGTGATACTCCATTTGGAACCAGGAGGGGGATAAAGGAGAGAGTGGTATTTCACAGTTCCGTTTTAAGTCTCTCATATAAGTCCTCTTGGTCAATCATGTGTGTGTTCCCATTCCAACGGTGATAGGCGAGGAGAGCAGCATTGTAGCCTGCAATGGCACTCATTTCCATGGCACTTGCTGCAAACTCTATGCCGTTGAGGTAATAAAGTCGATCGTGGAGTATGATGGAGGGGCATTTCTCTGGAGGCGTATAATGAGGATATGCAAGCCATGACTGCTTCACAGCATAATCGTAGGACACAAAGAGCTTTAAAATTTGTTCTTTAGTAAGTGGTGCTGCAGAAAAGATCTTCCAGACATGTACTATATCTGCTTTTGGCTGAGGATTACTGTCTTCTTCTACAGGGGCACAAGCCCAATGCTGTTAATGAATAAATCTGGATTATCAGTGGTTAAGACTGTACCAAGATGAAACTCATTTAAGGCCCTAGAGCTAAAGACAGTTGAATTCAACTCCCCTTTAATTAAAGTTGTCACTAACGGTTCGTAGTGCTGACGGAATTCCTCAATTGGAGGATCGAAGTTGAGAAAATTTATATTGGACATTTTCCGATTCAAGGGAGTGGCCACCAGGACAATGTCATAGAAGTCTGACTGGGTCTCAGATCCAGTTTGGTAGACCACTTCATACACCTTTGAGGGATTTCCTGGAGGAAATAAAAAAGCATTCTTTTTAAGTGCTTCTAACATACTATATGTTATACCTTCTAAAAATAATTCTATACCTTAATAGTTTCTCCATAATTCTAAGGACTTAAACAAGTTTTATCCCTTAAGATAACTGGCCCCTGCATTTTCTACTTGGAATGAGGCCAATTTTCTACTTGGAATGGAAATAAAACCTGTCAATAGGTACAAAATACGAAATGTTTACTTTTGAGGATGAAATTCTTTTTTAAATCCAAAAAGTCATGCCACTTTGCTTGAGCACATGTGTATCTGTTTCCACATGACACACAACACCTAACCTCCAATTTAAAATTTCATCATTTGGAACTGAGTGAGAGATGGAGAAGCAGGTTTTTCTCCCTGAGCAATTATTTTCTGCAGGGGAAATTAGGAACAATAAAACAGGAGTTCAAGCTTACCTGTCTGCTTGGTCCTTGTTTTCTCCTCTATGGACATTACTAAGCCCGATACAAGATTGCTTCTGGAAGCTTGAAGGAGCCTTGAGCAAACCAGTTTATTGCCACCTTTTACTGCCCAAAGGCCAGGATCAGTAGCGGACATTGACACTGCCCCTGTCGGCAACAGGACAAAACGTGTTAACTCTGACTGTAAAGGGCCCTCTACCCACTCTCCCCTCCTGAGTAGCTGCATCCGGCTCCAAATCGAGACATTGCCAAATGACCCTCAGAGCAACGTTCCCCCAGGTGAGGACCATTCAACTAATAAAAACAAAAGACTCTGTTCCCATAAAAATGCTCATCTACACATGCACAATTTTGCCAACATTTTCATTCCGTCTGAGGTTTCACAAAGGAAGGTAGTCATCTCCAAATCCTGGCCTAAAGTAAGGAGCCACCAAAGCATCAGGTGAGCCACACTGTCAACTCCTGTCCGCTAACTATTCCAAGCCCCGACTTACCTACAAAGCCATTGATGTTTGTGGTTTGGCCATAATTTACCCTCATGACGGGAGTAATGATTTCATCAAGGAACTTCTCAGAGAAGCCCGCTTTCTGCAAGGTTTCAAGAAGTGACCGGTTAAATAATCCAAGATAGTCGTCCCCTCCTAGAGAATGCAGTAACTTTTCCACGCTACTGAAGGCATAGTCATGAGACTGGTAGCGGTAGATCCTTTTGAACAGAAGAGAAACGGCCATTAAACACCAGACAGTGGAGAGGGTACATACAAAGAAGGAAAAGAGCACCTAAGACTCCAAGTGGCTCTCCTGTTTCCTACCAGTCCTGTGAGATGCGTCTTCCCCAGGTATCCCAGAGGCTCCTGGCCTCCCTTTCCCTCTGTCTCCTCTGGAGAAGTCCACTGTCCTTTGAATTCACTCTTCTGTATGAATATGGTCACTGGGATCACCTTTCAAAAAGTGGGTATGTCTTGTTCTCATTCATCTTCCAGCACACTTAGACATGTCTAAAATTTAACTTTACCTTTCCACTACTTGATCCTCTCCTCCTACCCCCAATTCCAACCAAAACAATGGGTTACTCCTAACATTCTACACATCATCCTCAGTTCATTTAGTTTTAAATTTAAACATTTCATTTCTCCTTTCTGCTTCACCCACGTAAGAAGGGAAGTTTACCAATCTTCCTAACATCTCTCCTGTTACTTCTCATCTCCCTGATCTTAAGTGAAGCTTTATATTCAAACTGCTGCTGCTGCTGCTGCTAAGTCGCTTCAGTCGTGTCGACTCTGTGCGACCCCACAGACGGCAGCCCACCAGGCTCCCCAGTCCCTGGGATTCTCCAGGCAAGAACACTGAGCAGGTTGCCATTTCCTTCTCCAATGCATGAAAGTGAAATCTCTCAGTTGTGTCCAACTCCTAGCGGTCTCATGGACAGCAGCCTACGAGGCTCCTCCATCCATGGGATTGGCCAGGAAAGAGTACTGGAGTGGGTTGCCATTGCCTTCTCCATTTATATTCAAACTACTAACATGAATAACTGATTTATCTGCCTCTAGTTTCTTTTTATATAATTTTTTTATATTTGTTATGTGTTAGAATATGGAGCATCAGTTTGAGCCAGACACTGTTCTAGATGCTGAGGATACAGAGGTCAATACAACACAGAAAGAAAAATTGCTGCCATAACAGAATTTGTTTTAGATGGACAACAGGCAATAAAGTAAACACAAGCAACTTACCTAACAGTTTGTGCTAAACTGCTTCATTTGTATCTGACTCTTTGGGATCCTATGGCCTGTAATCTTTCAGGCTCCTCTATTGGGGGGATTCTCCAGGCAAGAGTAATGGAGTGGGTTGCTGTGCCCTACTCCAGGGGATCTTCCTGGCCCAGGGATTCAACCAGTGTCTCTTACATCTCCTGTACTGGCAGACAGGTTCTTTTATCAAGGAGAAAAGTAAACCAAAAGATTGGAAACACTTGGAGCTGGCAGAGAAGCAGAGAGATCCAAGAGAGCAGGAGGAGGCACAGACAGAAAAAAGTAGTGGAGATGGGATGAAGGACTTCCAAAATGGAGTAAGGACTTTAGACAAATCTGCCCCTACATAAAAGCAATGAGAACACTGGCAAACACTGTCAACATCAACTTTTTTGGAACTCTGGAAATAAACCAAACACTTGCTAAAATCCCAGGAATATTTAGATGGCTGACTGTAAGAACAAATGAGCCCTATGGTATTTGAACTGTCCCTAAGCTCACTCCCATCTTGCTAGCAACAAGGTAGCCTTCGAAATCAGCAGCCTCGCAACCACAATACCTATGAAACCAGCAAGGTGGCAGCCACAGAGGCGATAAGACACGTTTAGAGCATCCCCAAATTCCCACTGTCAGAGAAGTGCCACTATTTGCCTTATCCGGACTTGTTCTTTTTTGATTAAAAATTTTAAAGGATATATACTCCATTTACAAAATTGGGAAAGGAGCTCATCAAGGCTGTAACTGTCACCCTGTTTATTTAACTTATATACACAGTACATCATGTGAAATGCTGTGCTGGATGAAGTTAAAGCTGGAATCAAGACTGCCAGGAGAAATATCAGTAACCTCAGATATGCAGAAGATACCACCTTAATGGCAGAAAGTGAAGAGGAACTAAAGAGCCTCTAGAGGAAGGTGAAAGAGGAGAGTGAAAAAGCTGGCCTAAAACTCAACATTCAAAAAACTAAGATCATGGCATCCAGTCCCATCACTTCAAGGCAAATTGATGGAGAAACAATGGAAACAGTGACAGACTACTATTTTGGGCTCCAAAATCACTGCAGATGGTGACTGCAGCCATAAAACTACAACATGCTCTCTCCTTGGAAGAAAAGCTATGAAAAACTTAGCATATTAAAAAGCAGAGACACCACTTTGCCAACCAAGGTCCACAGAGTCAAAGCTATGGTTTTTCTGGTAGTCACATACAGATGGGAGGGTTGGACCATAAAGAAGACAGAGTGCTGAAGAACTGATGCTTTTGAACTATGGTGCTGGAGAAGACTGCTGAGAGTCCCTTGGACTGCAAGGAGATCAAACCAGTCTAGAAAAAGGAAATCAATCCGGAGTATTCTTTGGAAGGATTGATGCTGAAGCTCAAGTACTTTGGACACCTGATGCGAAGAGCTGACTCAGTGGAAAAGACCCTGATGCTGGGAAAGACTGAAAGCAGGAGGAGAAGCAGACGACAGAGGATGAGATGGCTGGATGGTATTATTGACTCAATGGACATGAGTTTGAGCAAACTCCTGGAGACAGTGAAGGATGGGGAAGCCTAGCGTGCTGCAGTCCATGGGTTGTGAAGAGTTGGACATGACTGAGCAACTGGACAATTCCACGTACAATAACAAAATACTGGCTACATTCCCCATGTTGCACAATACATCTTGCAGCCTATATTACACCCAATACTTTATACTTTCTATGCCCTCACTCCACACTGTCCTTCCCCCCTCACCACTGGTAACCACTAGTTTGTTCTCTGCATCTGTATTTGTTCTCTGTATCTGGGCGTCTGCTTCTTTTTTGTTATAGCCACTAGTTTGCTGTATTTTTTAGACTGTTTATGTGTGCATGCTCAGTCGTGTCCAACTCTTTGAGACCCTATGGACTATATCCCATCAGCCTCTCCTGTCCATGGGATTATTCCAGCAAGAGTACTGGAATGGGTTGCCATTTCTTTCTCCAGGGAATCTTTCTGAACCAGGGAGCAAAACTGTGTCTCCTGCGTTGGCAGGAGGATTTTTTACCACTGGGAAACCTTTTCTGTTTAGATTAGGGCTTGTCTTTTTTTACCTCACTCTATACAAACAGCCCATCCTGAGCACATCTGTCAAAAACGTTCATTGCCTGAGTTTGTGATACCAAGTGGGGCTAACAAGAGGCTTATCAGAAGATTTTAAAAAGAAATACTGGGGAATGAAAAACCCCAATTCGTTTCTAGGGACTTAGAAGGCCATGCCCATGTACAAGGCTGTCACATGCCCAGGAAAGACCTGAGAAGGCCCTCATCTGTCACCTTCGGCTGACCTTGAGGCTTTGAGCAAGGCAGAAGTAAAGGCTAGAGCTATCAATCACCTGCCAGGGCACTGCAAGCGATCCTCACACACACACACTTGAGTAGTCAAACATGACAAAGAATACCGACTCCACAGAATTAGTTTCAGAGTCACTAACAAACAGCAGCAGTAACAAACTCCAGGCTGCGCGGATTTCTGATGTCCAGAGTTACTATTCAATATTATTTTAAACATCCAGTTTACAACAGAAATCCTCCCTAAGAAAACCCAGACATTGGACCTGCCAGACAAAGACTTTAAATCAGCAACTATAAATATGCTCAAAGAAGTAAAGGAAGCCATATCTAAAGAACTAAAGCACGTATGAAAACAACATAGATTACGGACTTCCCTGGTGGTCCAGTGGTTAATACTGTGTTCCCAATGTAGGGGACACAGGTTCGATCCCTAGTTGGGGAACTAAGATCCTGCATGCCACACATCTTGGCCACAAACAAAGAAATGCAGATTAGAACAAACATAGACTGCTAATAAAGAGAAATAAATAATAGAAAATAAAAACAAACCGTGGAGCTGAAAACAGTAGATAAAACTTAAAATGAAATGTAAGAAAAATGTAAGGGAACACACGGTTCCTGACTCGTCTTTGGCAGCCTCTGTGGCTACTAATCCTGGTTCTTGTGACATAGGTGCTACTACAAGCATTTAACAACTGGACTGAGGGCAAGAGGAAAAGGGGCCACAGAGGATGAGATGGTTCAATGGCATCACCGACTCAACAGACATGAGTCTGAGCAAAGTCCGGGTAAAAGTGAAGGACAGGGAAGTCTGGCATGCAGCAGTTCATGGGGTTGCAAATAGTGGGAAATGACTTAGTGACTGAACAACAACAACAGCATTAAACAGAAAGCAGACTGATTATATCTCTGGAACTGAGTCACGACTCCCTGCTGAGGGCAAGGAAAAAGATTCCTGGGGAAGAGAAAACATGCAGGCAGAAGCTGTTTCGTAAGACCAGCAGTATTTCACTATTTAGCAACTAGCACATGATGGCTCAATACTTGCCCTTTGTCCAACAGGGTATGATGGATATGATAAAATTATCAAATAAGATCTGCATGTTCTTCTAGAAAGCAACAGAAATGTGTGGTCCTTTAAACACCATAACGGTCAGCACTCTATAATCAAGTATCAAAGATACATGGCAGGGCGGGGGTGGGGGGGTGGCTTAATTCCATGCTTTGGAATTGTTTTATAAATCAAAAATAGTATAATATTCAGGGCACTATATGCAATGTATGTGTATGTGCTTAGTCACTCAGTTGTGTCTGACTCTTTGTGACCCCATGGACTGTAGCCTGCCAGGCTCCTCTGTCCATGGGATTCTCCAGGCAAGAATACTAGAGGTTGTCATTCCCTTCTCCTGGGGATCTTCCCAACCCAGGAAGATAGATTCTTTACTATCTAAGCCACAGGAAACCCCACTATATGCAAAATCTTGTGATAAGTCATAATGGAAAAGAATATTAGAAAAGAATGTATATATGCATTAGTAAACCACTTCGCTGTACAGCAGAAATTAACACAACATTGTAAATCACTAAACTTCAATACAATAATTTTTTTTAATTCAGAGGATAACTGGTTTACAATGTTGTGTTGGTTTCTGCTGTACAACGTGAATCAGCTGTAAGTATATATACATATATCCCATCCCTTTTGAACCTCCCTCCCACTCCCTTATCCCACCCTTCACATTTTTAAAAGATAGTATAATCTATGTATCTGCTCCTTGGGCCTTTTTCACAGTTCTGTAATACACTAAATCCACTTCAAAAATGATTTCTTAATTTCTCAAAGGGCAATTCTCTACATGTCAAGAAAACTGATTCACGCAGGCGAGGCTGTATCTCAGGCCATGTGAACTTGATTTTCCTGTTGAGGAAGCAGCAACATGCCACCTTTCTCTAAAAAGTGACTGGCTCTACACAAATTCTATACGTTTTCCTAGTGAACTGCTTGTCTCTCTACTAGAATATATATTCTTTAAGGGCAGGGGTATGTTCTAGGTTCTACATCTTCAAGACCGAGAATACTGCCTGGCACATACTAAGTACTCAATATTTGGTGAATGAATAAATGAATGAATGACTACTTTAGAACAACCTGCACTATAGCTGACCTTTCCAGTAACTGGAAAGATGTTCAAGGAATGGACCTCAGAACGACGCTTAAAAAGAAAGAAATCTCCAACTACTACAAGTTACAGAAACTAGAATATATATTTATCCTATCCAACTCTTACAAGCTGAATTTCTCCGAGATCTAAAACCGTAAACCAGCATAAAAGTTAGCACGTGGCAACAACCTTAAAAAAAAAAGGTTATATCATACATGTACATGTACAGTTGAGTCCCTTCGCTGTCTACCTGAAACTATCACAACATTGTTAAATGGCTATACCCAAATATAAAATGAAAAGATTTTTTTAAAAATAAGCTATAGTTTTCCAAGTCAGAATGGTTTTCCTTTTAATATTCTCTTGGCTGAGCCATAGAGCATGTGGCATCCTAGTTCCCCAATCAGGGATCAAACGTGCGCCCCCAGCATTGGAAGTGTGGAGTCTTAACCGCTAGTCCACCAGGGAAGGCTCTAGACTGGTTATTTTATGTTATTTTTCTTACTTAACAAAAGAATGCATATTCATACGTGAAGAATTTTTTGAAAATACAGAAGAACATACAGAAGAAAATACAAAAGAAAATACAGAGAAAGAAAAGAGGCACCTATATTCTCACTATGCAGGACAGTGTGGGAATATAATACCTTAATTTAAATGCTTGGGGCTCAGAACTGATATGCTATTTCAGGCTGCTGGCTCACTGAAACATCATGTCACAGTTAAATAAAGCTCATTTAAGTTTTCTACAAGCTCTTGTACATATCACCTCATCCATCTCCACACAACACTAAAACAGTTCAGAGATTAAGAAGGAAAACTCTGGAGCCAGACTGCCTGGGTCAGAACTCCAGCTCCACCAGTTATTGGCAGGTGGACTTGCATGCCTAAAGCCTCTCCATGCCTCCACCTTCCAGTAACCTACAAAAAGCAGCTAGTAACAGCACCCACCTCACAGAGCTGTCGGAAGACATCAAGAAGTTAGTATGTGTAGAGTATTTAAAAGTGTCTGACACCATTAAATAAGCATTTGCAAAATATGTTTTCAGAAGCAAAATAAATGACGCTTTCACGTTCCAAGTGGATAAAAGCCCTGCATATCATATACAAAACATTTTTCCTAACCACCTTACAAATAAAATAGGCTTTGTGGTTAGGTAGAGAACTGTTCCAAAAAACTGTAATTCCTACAGATTATTTAATAAAAGGTCTTAGGTTAAATGGAAGAAAAAAAATTACCTCATAAACTTGTCTAATATATCCTCTACCCACATGTGCATTCGGAGGGACTGAAATCCATAGTGCCAAATTAGTTTAATCATGTTAATTATAAACCACTGCTCTCCTCATATACCAGAGTCTCTCCATTATACACCCCCACTAGGCCACTAGGGCTCTGAACAGCAGAGAGACCTGCAAAAACAAAGAAAGGGTAACTAAGTCAATGGTTTCTGTACTGATCAAATAAGAGAAGGTAATCTGAAGCTATCTATGGGGGACACTCTGAAATGAGTGAACCTGGGCTTCCCCCAGTTCTCAGGAAACATGTTAACAGAACTCTATCTTTAGAACAGTGTGTGATACTCTAGACATCAGTTCAGTTCAGTTCAGTTCATCCCACTGTCCAAAAGCAGATTTCCTTAAAGATAGGTTGGATGATCATGCAGCTGTATCAAAATTAGAAACTGGCTATATTTAGTCTCAAAAGACTAAAAAAGGCAAAAGAAAAAGCCACAGGACAGCTGAATTCATCTTAAAATCAGAAATGTCAGACATGACTTTTGCAGCATAAATTGCTCCTGGCACACACTTGCCCTTGTGGAGCGAAGAGGCCCTGGAAGCATCCACAGGAAATGTGGAAAGCAGCTAAGGAAAACAGGATTTCCATTCCTGTGCAAATCCTATTCTGCGTAACTTAATACTTCTCGTAGTTGGAAGGAGGCCAAAATTACACATTATTCCCTGAGGAGGGAGCCTGCAGAGGCCCCCCAGGCTTCCCCCACAACCTGTCCAATGTCTCTGCTGGTCAGATGTCTCAAGTTCCAGGCACATGTTTGCCCCTACAGCTGAGTGACCTTAAGTCAGACACCTCAACTCTCTGGGCCTCATTTCCCCAGCTGTAAAATGAACATGCTAGGTTTTGCTAACTCAAACAACTCTTTGATTCTTTAACACAAATCCAGAATATATAAGAATCAACAACAGCAACCATCCCCAACCCATGCCCCATAGCTGTAATTCCAGATAACTGAAGATATACTGTAGTGTCCCATTACAGCAGAGCAGCTCCTAAGGCAGTGCCAATTGCTAGCAGGAAGGTGAGGAAAGCAGTTTTACCAGCTTCACTGTAAAAGACAATTAATAAGGCAGAAAAGTTTCAGTTCCCTACCTGATAACAATATCCATGCACTTTGAAGTCTGCTTTGCTCTCAGAGCAAATTACATACCCAGATCCTTGACAAAACGCTTCATGTGCAGATTTAAAGGATGGATGATAGAACCTCCTGACTCAAATTCTTGCCCCTCCACATTCAAGGTGGCCAGACGGCCTCCCACCTTTCCTTTTTCGAACACGTCAATCTTCACATCTTTCCCAAATTTCTGCCGCAGATAATAGGCTGCTGAAGTGCACCAATTCCAGCTCCGATAACCGCTATGGTGGGGATAAAAAGGAACAAGGTTTGTTCTCTTACCAGCTTCGTATGTTTGTTTTTTAAAGGCCGTAAATCAACAACCGACATTACCTAAAGCAGTTATCGACAATTTAGGACGCCTGTGGAGGTGGAGGCAAGGGACAGTTGCAGTGAAGACAGAAGGAACTCTAAATCTGGACAGACACTGCCCCCAGACAACAGAAGTAGATTGTTAGATTTTTTTTTCCCCCAGCCAGAATGCCCCAAGCCTCTCACAGTTCGTTGCGGAGGCACCAAGTGGCCCGCACACGCTCCTTTGTGCCCAACGCAAGGGAACAGAGGAGGTGGGGCGTTTACAGCACGCATTTTAAATAAAGTGGCCGCCATTTTTGCCTAATTTGTTCTGTCCCGTAAATAGCTTAATGATCCCAAAGAAAACGGGTTAAAAAGGAATAAAAATAAACAACAACAACAAAAGCAAAACGAAATAAACAGGGAGCAAACTACCAAAACGAATCAAACTAGAAGAGTGACTGTTTCCGCTGGGTGGTTGTCCTAGGTAAAGAACTTGTGCAAGCCAGGGGCCTCCGCAAGCCGGCCGACTTCAACAAAGCAGACGGCGGAGGGGTACCCCATCAGCCCATCACGGGAGCACACGCGGTCAGCGCGGTCAGCCTGTTTGCGCTGCTAGGCGTGCTGCGCCGGCGTGTGCCGCTCATCTGCAGAGCGGAACTGGCTAGCCGCTCCCTGAGCAGCCAGAGGACTTTGCTTCCTTGGAGCCCCAGGCCCCAGAGACAGGGGCTGCAGGGACGCCAGGCGCCCGCCTACGGACTGGTCTGGGTCGCCCCCACCTCCACTGCCCATTTCTCAAGTGGGCATGTCTCCAAACCCGAGAAAGGGCGTTCCCTGGGACACTGAAAGCGGTTCGGAGGCGCGAACCGGGATGAGCACCACATTCGCAGCGGGCTGGTTCCGCGCGACCCAGCGGGCGCCCGGCCTGCAGCAGCTGGTAGTGACCCCCGGCGCCGGGTGCACTCTCGCCAACTCCGCAGCGCGCCGCCCCTTACTCGCCTACCGATCTTCTCCGGCGGGGCCCGCGGCTCGGCGCTCCCAGGGTACCACCAGCTGCACAGCAGCAACAGCCCCAGCCACAGCCGCGGAGTCGAGCACGCGAGCCCAGGAGCGGCGGGTTCCATGGCTCTCCAAGCGCTGCGGTCGGACTAGAGCGCCAGGCTGCCACCCGCATTTGAGTCTGCGCTCTCCGTCCGCCCCGCCCCCTGGCTGGCCTCACCCCTCCAAGCCCCGCCCCGGTCCCCTCCCACCCTACCCCGACTCCTCAGTGCAGGCCCCTGACACCCCAGGGCCACACTTCCCTCCTGGAGTTCCTAACCGGGTGGTCTGGGTACGCCAAGCCGGCCCTGCCCCATCCCGCGAAACTCACCCTGCTTCAGGGAGATACCAAAGGCCCCAGAGGAGGTTCACCCCAGCTTTTAATTTCTTAAGCTGTGCCATCTTCTGTACCTACAATCGCTCTCGCTCAAATAATGGGCACAGCTAATCGCTGCCAAAAACAGACCAGGGGTGCAAGAAATACTTCACTGAGTGATTCCTAAGTTCGAAACTGCTGGATATGGGATGAATGCGTAAATGGTACTGACAGTGCCAGTGACAGTCGCTCAGTCGTGTCTGACTCTTTGCGACCGCATGAGCTCTAGCCTGCCAGGCTCCTCTGTCCATGGGATTCTGCAGGCAAGAATACTGGAGTTCGTTGCCATTCCCTTCTCCAGGGGATCTAAAAGGAAAAACGGGGGAGCCCAGGGATAGGATAGTTCAAAGTGAAAGGAGTGGAAACATCGTGACAGACGTGAATAAAAATAATGTATTGACCTCATATAACAGAACATTATGCAAGCATTAAAAACATTGTAGGATTTATACCGTCCTAGTATTTTGTTAGGTGAGAAAAGCTGCTAACTGAATGATGGGTATTATATGATTTCATTTCTGTAATTAAAATACCCTTCCCAGCCAAAAAAAAAAGGAAAAGAAAAGAAAAAAACCAATACATGACCATGAAGAATAGTATGGACGGAAGGAAAACAAGTTGGATAAAGAGAAAGGTTAAACTTGGAGAAAGGAAGTAGAAAATCCACTACAAAAAAAAAAGGATTCATTTTTTGGACATTTATTGAGTTCCTTCCAAGTGGCAGGCAGTGTTCCAGGTACTTGAGAAAAACCAGTGAACAAAATAGTGTTTTTAAAAAATATTAATTATAATGACACAGACATTCTAGTGGAAGGAGACCGATGACAACTAGAATAAACATGCAAATGATGTAGTGTGGGGAAAGGGAAATGGGGAACGGCTTGCAATTTTTAATAGAGTGGTCAGATTAAGTCTTCATTGAGCAGAATGGCATTTGAGCAAAAGTAAATGGTTACCCACTCCAGGACCCTTGCCTGGAGAATTCCATGGACAGAGGAGCCTGATGGGCTACAGTCCATGGGGTCACAAAATGTCAGAAACAACTGAATGACTAATACTTGCAGTAAGTGAGAAAGTGAGCTAAGGAAAGAAAGACCTTTCTAAATAAGGGAAATGCCTGGCGTGTTTGTGGAACAGCCAGTGGAACACAGTACAAACAGAAATGGAGGCGTTAATGGAACAAGATGCAAGTCACACAAGAATTAAACACTTGTAAGAATGAGTCTGGCTTCCCTTAAAGTGCCTGAGAAAAATTCAAGCGTGCCAAAAAAATTTAGTATTGGTTCCAGGTAACAAATGAAGATAGAGAGCCCCTATCTTCTAGTCTTAGTGGAAGGACAGGAGACTAAATTTGATAAGGAACAGTTCACGAAAGCAAAGTGATTTCACTTGCCTAATGGCTGCCTCTCAATTTTTGTAATCTTTCACTTCCCTAACTCCACCAGGCCCATGCTAATTCCCCAACTTCCATCCCCGCATTCTCCTTTTAAAACGTGAGATCATCTATGTACAAGTCAAAGTTGATCTCTACAATTCACACTGGACTTTTCCCTATTGCAATAGTAGACTATTGATTAAAATTTAAATACTGATAAGTGTCTGAGTTTGTATTCACACTGCACTTCTCCTCAGTGAAATAGTATATTACTGATGGCAGTAAAAATATAACTAGTGCATGGCTTTGTTCGTCTTTGACTCAAACTGATAATACTGCCACATCTCCAGGCTTTTTTCTTCATTGAAATTAACTCAAAGAAATTCACTTTCATATGTTCTTACTTCCACACATCTCATTTCTTTCTTATTCTAAATAGTCTAAGTGATATTTATTGCCTTAGGTAAGATAAGGAAATTCAGAGGCAATATGAGAAAAGATAAATATGTTTGATTACATAAAACATAAAGATTTTCAGATGTGAAGAAATAGAATTTTAAAAGTTAAAAAAAAATACATGAGAATTAATATTTGCCTCTAAAATGACAGACAGTTCAGTTCAGTAGCTCAGTCGTGTCCAACTCTTTGCAACCCCTGAATCGCAGCAAGCCAGGCCTCCCTGTCCATCAACAACTCCTGGAGTTCACCCAGACTCTGTCCATCGAGTCAGTGATGCCGTCCAGCCACCTCATCCTCTGTCATCCCCTTCTCCTCCTGCCCCCAATCCCTCTCAGCATCAAAGTCTTTTCCAATGAGTCAGCTCCTCACATAAGGTGGCCAAAGTACTGGAGTTTCAGCTTCAGCATCATTCCTTCCAAAGAAATCCCAGGGTTGATCTCCTTCAGAAAATGACAGACAAGATGGTAGTTTATATCACATACAAAGGGTTCCATACTCAGTATAAATACAGACTAAGTACATAGTTAAGTAAATCAAAAAAGAGAAAGCATGTGTCATTGGTCCAAAAAGACATGGTGTTCAACTCCAGTAGTAGTTTAGAAGAATGCAACTGCAAATAAGGAGAAACCAATTTTCATCAATCATAGTAGGAAAAATTAATGAAAATAACATCTAAATGCAGAAAAAACAAGGCAGAATAGATATAGATCTCAGGTACTAACTATGTTGGTTGGAGTGTGAGTGACAAAACCTTTTAAAAACAATTATTTATTAAGATACATATAAAGATAACATTTAATTCATAAATCCCATGTTTGAAAATCTATTCAAAAGAAATTAAAGAATCGGTCATAAGGATATATGTACCAGGATGCTTACTGCAACATTGCTTGAAGGCCAGGATTGGGGGGTAGGGAGGAGGAACAGGCATAAATCCTAGCAGACATAAGGGAGAGATTCACTGCAACACAAAAATTAGGGGGAATTTTTAAAAATAATTTTTTTTATTTGTTCTATTTATTTTTGGCTATGTTGAGTCTTCATTGCTGCACGGACTTTTCTCTAGTTGCTGCGAATGAGGGCTACTTTCTAGTGGCGGTATGTGAGCTTCTCACTGTAGTCACTTCTCTTGCTGTGGAGTGACTCTTGGGCTATAGAGCATGGGCTCAGCAGTTGTGGCACACAGGCTCAGTTGCTCTGTGGCATGTGGGATGTTCACAGACCAGAGATTGAACCAGTGTCTCTGCACTGGCAGGTGGATTCTTTACCACTGAGCTACCAGGGAATGGTCAAAAATTGAGGGACATTTAATACCACAATCACATCAATGGACAGATCTCCAGACAGAAAATCAGTATGGAAACACTGGTCTTAAACAACATGGTAAACCAGTTGGCTTTTATAATTATATTTTAAAAATTGTATTCAGAACAGCAGAATACACATTCAAGTGCACTTGCATCATTCTCCAGGATAGATCACATAATAGGCCATAAAATAAAAGTTTACAACTTTGAATCATATCAAACATCTTTACCAACTACAACACTACGAGACCAGAAATCAACTACAAGGAGGAAATGTGCAGAGAATACAAACACATGGAAGCAAAATAATATGCTACTGAACAAACAGTGGATCACTACAGAAATCAAAGAGGACATAAGAAATACCTGAAGACACATGATAAAAATGCAATGACTCAAAAGCTATGGGATGTAAAAAGGTAGTTGTAAGAGATAATTATATAGCAACAGAAGCCTACCTCAAGAAACAAGAAAAATCTCTAATAAACAACCTATACTTACACCTAAGGAAACTAATAAAAGAACAAATAAATCTAAGGTTAGTAAAAGGAAAGAATTATAAACTCAGAAAAGAACTAAGCAGAAACTAAAAAAAAAGAAAATACTAGTGAAACTAACATCTGGTTCATTGAAAAGAGAAAACAAAATTGACAAACCTTTAGCCAGACTCATCAAGATAAAAAAGAGAGAGGGAACAAATAAAGTCACAGATGGAAAAAGGTGAGGATACAACTAATGCCATACAAATACAAAGGATCATGAGGTCTGAGTGCTAAATCGCTTCAGTAGTGTCCAACTCTTTGTGACGCTACAGACTGTAGCCCACCAGTCTCCTCTGCCCATATGATTCTCCAGGCGAGAATACTGGAGTGGGTTGCCATGCCCTCCTCTAGGGGATAGTCTCCATCCAGGGATGGAACCCACATCTCTTATGTCTCCTGCATTGGCAGATGGGTTCTTTACCACTAGTGCCACCTGGGAAGCCTTCGTAAGAGAGTACTAGGAACAGTTATATGCCAGTTAAGTGGCAACCTAGAAGAAACTGACAAATTCCTAGGAATGTGTAATATCACAAGACTGAATCAGGAGGAAATAGAAAATATGAAAAACAGAAAATACACACAAACCAATTATCAGTAATGAAACTGAAACAGTAATAGAAAAACTCACAACAAATAGAAGTCCAGGACCAGGTAACTTCACAAGTGAATTCTACCAAACATTTAGAGAACAGTTAACACCTAACTTTTAAAAAATTTTTAATTTTTAAAAAACTATTCTAAAAAGTTGCAGAGGAAGGAGTGCTTCCAAATACATGTCAAGGCCAGTATCATTCTGAAAACAAAACACACAAAGATACCACACCAAAAAGAGTATAGGCCAATATCACATATGAACACAGTGGCAAAAATGCTCAAGAAAATACGACCAAACTGAATTCAACAATTACATTAAAAATATCATACAGCATGATCAAGAATTTATCCCAGGAATGCAAAGATGGCTCAGTATTCAAAAATTAATCTATATGACACACCATGTTAACAAACTGAAGAATAAAAATCATATGATCATCTTGAAAAATACAGGAAAAGTTTTTGACAATATTCAACATGCATTTAGAATTAAAAATCCCAACAAACTGTGTACAGAGAAAATAAAATTCAACACAATAAGGGCCATATATGACAAGCCCACAGTTAATATCACACACAACAGTGAACAGCTGAAAGCATTTCTTCTGCAATCAGGAACAAGGAAATTGCTCTTGCCACTTTTACCCAACATATTAGTGGAAGTTACCCCAATCAGACAAGTAAAAGAGATTTTTAAAAAAATCCAAACTGGATAGGAAGATGTAAAACTATCACTATTAGATAACACGACACCATATACATAGAGAAACCCTAAAGAAACTACTAAAGAGTATGAATTTAATATAGAGACATATGTTGACTTTTATTACTAACAACAAATTATTAAAAGAAATTAAGGGGAAATCCCACTTACAATCACATTGAAAAGAATAAAATACCTAAAAATAAGTCTAATAAGGAGGTAAAAGACCTGCACTCAAAAAATTACATGAAACTGATGAAAAAAATTACAGACAACATGAACAGATGAAAAGATATACCATGCTAATGAATGGAACAATTTCATATTGTTAAAATGACTGTACTACCCAGGACAATCTATAGAATCAATACATCAAACTACCCATAGCATTTTTCACAGAACTGGGACATAATTTTTAAATTTATCTGGAAACACAAAACATCCTGAAAAGCAAAAAACCAAAAATCTTAAGAAAGAACAGAATTTTAGGTGTCATGCACCTTGACTTCAGATTATACTACAAAGCTACATTAATGAAAACAGTATAGTAATGACATATACACACACAAAAATATATAGCTCAATGGAACAGAATGGAGAGTCCAGAAATGAACCCACCCACATGGGCTATTAAATGATGACAAAGGAGGCTAGAATACACAGTGGGGGAGAGACAACCTCTTCAATAAATGACAATAAGAAAACTGAACAGTGACATGCAAAAAATCAAACTGGTTTACTCTCTCATTCCATACATAAAAATAAATACCAAATGAATTAAAGCTATAAATGTTAAGACCTGAACCATAAAATTTCCAGAAGAAATCACAGGCAGTAAATCTTTAATATCTGTCTTAACAATATTTTTTATATGTCTCCTCAAGCAAGGGAAACAAAAGCAAAAATAAACAAATGGGACTACCTTGAAGTTAGAACTTTTGTACAGTGAAGCAAACTGTCAACAAAACAAAAATGCTACCTACTGAATCAGAGAAGACAGTTGCAAATGCTATATCCAACAAGGGGTTAATATCCAAAATATATAAAGAACATATAAAACTCAACATTAAAAAATAAAGTCTGTTCAGAGCCTCTGCCCTACTGGAAAATGGGCAGAGGCTCTGAACAGACATTTTTCCAAGTAAGGCATACAGATGGCCAACAGGCACATAAAAAGGGGTCAACTTTGCTAATCATTAAAGAAACAAATCAAAACCACCATGCAATCACCTTACACCTGTCAGAATGGCTATTTTTAAAAAGACGACAAATAAGTGTTGGCAATAACAGGCATGGAAAAAAGGAAAAAAAGGAAATCGTCTGGAACTATTGGTACGTGCTAAGTTACTTCAATTGTGTCCGACTCTGCGACCCTACGGACTGTAGCCCACCAGGTTCTTCTGTCCATGGGATTCTCCAGGCAAGAATACTGGAGTGGGTTGCCATTTCCTCCTTAAGGAGATCTTCTCGACCCAGGGGTTGAACCCACTTCTCTTACCCCTCCTGAATTGGCAGGAGGGTTCTTCAGCACTAGTGCCACCTGAGAAGCCTGGTACTATTGGTAGGAATGTCAATTGGTGTAAAACTGTGGAAAACTGTATGGAGAGTCCTCAAAAAATTAAAACAGAATTGCAAAGAATCCAGCAATTCCATTGTTGATTATTTATCCCCCAAAATGAAGACATTAATTAGAAAATATGTATGCACTGCTAAGTTCATTGCATCATTATTTATAACAGCCAAGATATGGAAGCAAGCAAAGATTAAAAAGATATGGGACATATATATTCACACAACAGAATATTATTCAGGTCAGAGTTTAAGTTTAATAAGCACTAGTTAAAGAAAACAGAAGAGTTTCACTTAGACTAATCCCTGCTTCTCAATTTTTGTAATCTTACATTTCCCTGACTCTACTAGGCCCCTGTTCATCTCCCTCTCTATTTCCTCATTCTCCTTTTAAATCAAAATATCACCCCTGTACAAGTCAAACCTGATTTGTACAGTTCACATTGGACTTTTCCCTACAGCAACAGCGTATTGCTGACTAAAATTTAAACGTTAACTTGAGTCTGGCATTGTTTATCAATGACAGCCCTCAAGTCAATAATTCCAGCACTGCTCCATAGGCTTTTTGGTTTTGGTTTGATTTTTGTTTTGTTTTTGTCTTTGAAACCACGTTGAAAGAATTTCATTTCACAACTTCTAATTTCCACACATCTGATTTTCTTCTTATTCTAAATAGTCCAAATGACATTTATTCTGTCTTAGGAATAAAAGGAAATTCTGAGGCAATATGAGAACATATTTGATTACATAAAACATAAACATTTTCAGATGGCAAGAGATAAAATTTTTAAAGTTAAAAAATGCATGAGAATGAATATTTGCCATCAAAATGGCAGCTGAGGGAATCCCCTGGTGGTCCAGTGGTTAAGAATCTGCCTTGCAAGGCAGGGGCTGCAGGTCTGATCCCTGGCTGGGTAACTAAGATCCCACATGCCATGGAGCACCTAAAGGCCCATGCACCACAACCACAGCTGTGAGCCTGCACACTCCAGAGCCCACATGCCACAACTAGAGTCGACATGCCACAGACCCTGAAGCCTGTGCTCTCTGGAGCCCATGCACCACAACGAGAGAGCCTGTGTGCCACAACTAGAGCATCCGTGTGCTACAGTTCAAGGCCCCGCATGATGCAATGAGTATCGTGCACACCACACCTAGGAGCCAACACAGCCACATAAATACATATTTTTAAATGATAGATGAGATTGTAGTGTATATCACAAACATACACAGAGCTCTCCAAGTGGATAAGAAGGGTTAAACAACTCAATATAAATACAGACTAAATACATGAGTAGGGAAATCACAGAAGAAAGAGCAAGTATCACTGTGGGGGGGAGGAACCCACACATGAATGGATGATAACTCCAATAGCACTTTAGACAAAAGCAAATTCAAACTAGAGATAATAGTTTCATCATCTATATTGGCAAAAATTAATGATTAGAACATCTTAATACAAGAAAAACTGAGGTGGACTGAGTGGGGTTTTCAGATACTAAATATTGGTGTTATGGACGACTATAACTTTTTAAAAGACAGTTATTTAGTAAGATATATATAGAGAGAGATACCATTTAATTCAGAAATCTCACGTTCAGTAATTTGTTCAACAGAATTTAAAGAAAAAGTCTTAAGGATATATGTTCCAGGATTCTTAATGCAACACTGATTTGGAAGATGTATAATTCAAACAGATATAAAGGGGAAAATTGACCAAAACACAGAAATATTGGAGAATTTAACACCACATTCACATCAATGGACAGATCTTCAAGACAAAAAACTGATAAGGAAACCCTGGTCTTAAATGACACAGCAGACCAGTGGGACTTAATAAATAAAAAGAAGAAAGTTGCATTCAACAATAGAACATGCATTCTTTTCAAGTGCAAGACAGGTAACATGATAGGTCATAAAATAAGTCTCAGTAAAATTTAAAAGATTGAAATCATATCAAATGCCTTTTACAACCACAACACCATAAGACTAGAAATCAACAACAATGGAGAAACATGCCCAAAAAAACCCACAATACACACATGTGGAGGCTAAACAATATACTACTCAAAGACTAAAGAAATCAAAGAGGAAATAAAAAAAACACCTGAAGGCAAATGAAAAAACAAAAACACAATGACCCAAAAGCTATGGGATGCAGCAAAAGCAATTTAAGAGATAAGTTTACAGCAATAGAAATCCACCTCAAGAAACAAGAAAAACCTCTAATAACCAACCTAACCTTACACCTAGGGGAACTACTAAAACAACAAATTCAAAGTCAGTAAGGAGAGAATCATACATTTACAGAGCAGAATTAATTAGAAAGAAACTAAGAAACAATAAAATACTAGTAAAAACTAAGAGCTGGTTCATTGTAAAGATAAAACTGACAAACTTTTAGTCAGATTCACCAACAGAAAGAAGAGAAAGGGATCAAATAAAGTAAAAAATGAAAAAGGAGAGAATACAACCAATACCACAGAAATGTAGACGATCATTTGAAAGTACTATTAACAACTATATGCCAATTAAACAGACAACCTAGAAGAAACTGACAAATTCCTAGGAATGTGCAATACTGTACGACTAAACTAGGAAGAAATAGAAAATATGAGCAAACAAATTACCAGCAATGAAATTGAATCAGTAATAGAAAAACTCCCAACAAACACAAGTCCAGGACTACACAGTTTCACAGGTGAATTCTACCAGACAATAGTTAACACTTAGCCTTCTCAAACTACTCCAAAATATTGTGGAGGAAAGAATGAATCCAATTTTATTCTACAAGGCCAAGAGATAAGAAGCCAGAAAAAGATATCACAAAAAAAGAAAATTACATACAAAAGAAAAAGAAAGAAAATTATAAGCCAAAAAAAGAAATTAAAATTATAAGAAAATTATAATTATAAAATTAAAATTATATCACTGATGAACATAAAAATGTTCAATGAAATATTAGCAAACCAAATTTCAACAATATATTAAAAGGACCGTATACATCTTGACTAAGTGGGCTTTATCCCAGGGATGGAAGCAAGGTTTAATATCTGATAATCAATCATAGGATATACCATATTAATTTAAAAAATAGAAATAATATGATAACCTTATAGATGCAGAAATATCTTTTGACAAAATTGAACATTTATTTATGATTAAATCTCTCAACAATGGAGGAAACATACATTAACATAATAAAGGCCATATATAACAAACCCATAGCTACTATCATAGTCAACGGTAAAAAGCTGAAAGCATTTCCTCTAAGATCAAGAATAAAACAAGAATGAACACTCTTGCCACACTTATTGAGAGTAATATTGGGACTCCTAGGCACAGTAATTAGTAAGAAAGAGAAATAAAATAAATAGAAATTGGAAATGAAGAAGTAAAATTGTCACTGTTAGCAAAGACATAATACCATACACTGACCATCCTAAAGACAATACCAGAAAGCTACTAGAACTCATCAAAGAATTCAGTAAAGTTGCAGGATCCAAAATTAATATACAGAAATATGTTGCATTTCTAAGACCTAACAACAAACTGCTAGAAAGGGAAGTTAAGAAAACAATCCCATTTACAGTTTCATAAAAAAGAATAAGATATCTAAAAATAAATCTAAATAAGAGGGTAAAAGACCTGCACTTGGAAAATTATAAGACAATGAAGAAAGAAACTGAAAATGACACAAACAGATGGAAAGACATATTATGTTCCCTGGTTGAAAGATTTCATACTCTTAAAATGACCATACTACCCATGGCAATTTATGAATTCACAGTAATCCATACCAAAGCGCCAGTGTCATTTTTCACAAAACTAAAGCAAATAATTTAAAAATCTGGATGGAAACACAAATGACTCCAAAGAGCCAAACCAGTCTAGAGAAAGAAGAACAGAGCTGCAGGTATCATGCTCCTTGCTACAAAGTTAAAGTAATGAAAACAGTATGGTACTGGCACACAAAAAGACAGACACATAGATCAATGGAACAAAATAGAGAACCCGGAAACGAACCCACACTTATATCGGCAATTAATCTATGACAAAGGAAGCAAGTATACACAATAGGGGAAAAACAGCCTTTTCAATAAATGGTTTGGGAAAACTGGACAGCTACATGCAAAAAAAATCAAATGCAACTACTCTCTAATTCCATGCACAAAAATAAATTCAGAATGGATTAAAGACTACTTGAACCATAAACCCTAAACCAGAGGAAAACATAAGCAGTAAGTTCTTTGACATCAGTCTTAGCAGTATTTTTTTGGGTATGTCTCCTCAGGCAAGGGAAATAAAGGCAAATATAAACAAATGAGACTATATCAAGTTACAAACTTTTGCATGTGAAAAAAAGTATCGATAAAATGAAAAGATCATCAACTGAATGAGAGAACATATTTGCAAATGATATATTCAATAAGAGGTTAATATCCAAACTATACAAAAAACATAGACAACTCAACATTTAAAAAAAAATCATAATGGGTAGAGGCTCTGAACAGACATTTTTCCAAAGAAGACCTACAGATGACCAACAAGTACATGAAGAGGGTCAACTTTACCAACCATTTGAAAATGTAAATCAAAACCACAATGAAATATCTCCTCACATCTGTCAGATGGCTATTATAAAAAAGACGACAAATCACAAATGTTGGCATTCAGTTCAGTTCAGTTCAGTCGCTCAGTCATGTCTGATTCTTCGAGAGCCCATGAATTGCAGCATGCCAGGCCTCCCTGTCCATCACCATCTCCCGGAGTTCACTCAGACTCAAGTCCATCGAGTCTGTGATGCCATCCAGCCATCTCATCCTCAGTCGTCCCCTTCTCCTCCTGCCCCCAATACCTCCCAGCATCAGAGTCTTTTCCAATGAGTCAACTCTTCCCATGAGGTGGCCAAAGTACTGGAGTTTCAGCTTCAGCATCATTCCTTCCAAAAAATGCCAGGGCTGATCTCCTTCAGAATGGACTGGTTGGATCTCCTTGCAGTCCAAGGGACTCTCAAGAGTCTTCTCCAACACCACAGTTCAGAAGCATCAATTCTTCGGCGCTCAGCCTTCTTCACAGTCCAACTCTCACATCCATACATGACCACAGGAAAAACCATAGCCTTGACTAGACAGACCTTAGTGGGCAAAGTAATGTCTCTGCTTTTGAATATACTATCTAGGTTGGTCATAACTTTTCTTCCAAGGACTAACCGTCTTTTAATTTCATGGCTGCAGTCACCATCTGCAGTGATTTTCGAGCCCAGAAAAATAAAATCTGACACTGTTTCCATTGTTTCTCCATCTATTTCCCATGAAGTGATGTGACCAGATGCCATGATCTTCGTTTTCTGAATGTTGAGCTTTAAACCAACTTTTTCGCTTTCCTCTTTCACTCTCATCAAGAGGCTCTTTAGTTCTTCTTCATTTTCTGCCATAAGGGTGGTATCATCTGCATATCTGAGGTTATTGTTATTTCTCTCGGCAATCTTGATTCCAGCTTGTGTTTCTTCTAGTCCAGCATTTCTCATGATGTACTCTGCATAGAAGTTAAATAAGCAGGATGACAGTATACAGCCTTGACGTACTCCTTTTCCTATTTGGAACCAGTCTGTTGTTCCATGTTCAGTTCTAACTATTGCTTCTTGACCTGCATACAGATTTCTCAAGATAGATATAAAGAAATAGGAATCCTTGTACAGTATCAGTGAGAATGTAAATTGATGCAGCCACTGTGGAAAACACTACAGAAACTCCTCACAAAATTAAAACAGAACTACTTGGACCCAGCAATCCAATTCTAGATATTAATCTAAAGAAAATTAAAATACTAATTAGAAAACATGTATGAACCCCTATGATCATTACAGTATTATTTATAGTAGCCAAGATACAGAAGCAACGTAAATGTCTATCAATAGATGAATGGATAAAGAAGATGTGGTATAAATAATGGAATATTTCTCACTCACAAAAAAGGATGAAATCTTGTCATCTGCAACAATATAGAGGGACCTCGAAGATACTATGCAATGTGATATAAGCCAGAGAAAAACAAATACTATATGATTTCACTTATATGTGGAGTCTAAAAACAAAACAAAACAAGGAATTTCCTGGTGATTCAGTGGTTAGGATTCCACAGTCTCACTGCTGAGGACCTGGGTTCAATTCCTAGTCAGGGAACTAATACCCCACAAGTCATGCAGCAGCCTAAATAAATAAATAAATATACTTAAAAAAAAAATAAAAGCCAAAACAAATGAACAAGCATAACAAAACAGAAACAGTATCATAGATACAGACAGTTAACAAGTGGCTGTCATTGGGGAGGGACTGGGGAGAGGAAAGAAATAGGTGAGGGCGATTAAGAAGGTATATACTTCCAGTTGCAAAATAAATGAGTAACAGGCGTGAAACACACAGTGTGGGGATTACAGCCAAACTATGCGGTATCTTTGTACGTTGACTTATGACTAGAATTATTGTGGTGACTACTTTTTAATGTTTGGAAATATTGAATCACTATGTTATACAGCAGGACCCAACAGTATTGGTACTGTACTGGTATTATATCTAACAGTAACAGTATTATAGGTAAATTGCATTTCAAAAGAAACAAATTCTTAGAAATCAGATTTTTGGTACCAGAGGTGGATACAGAGAGGGGATACTGGATGCAGTCAGTAGTTAAATATGAACATCCAGTTACAAAATAAATAAGTAGTAGGAATATAATGTGCTACATTATAAATATAATTAACACTGCTCTATGTTATACATGAAAGTTGTTAAGAGGGTAGATTCTGAGTTCTGAACACAAGGAAATACATATATTCTTCTGTTTCTTTAACTTTGTATCTATATGAGATGATGGATGTTTCGTAAATTTACTATGATCATTACCTCATAGTGTATGTAAGTCAAATCACTATGTTGTATACCTGAAATTTACACAGTGCTCTAAGTCAATTGTATCTTTAAGGAAAAAATGAAAAAAAATGCAAACAAAACATGAACATAGTTACTAACAGCTCAAAGCTGCATCTTTGGGATGACCCCAGTGCCCTTTTTAGGGCCTGAGAAAACACAAAGCTGCCAAAAGAAATTACTGTTTGTGGGAACTTCCCTGGTAATCTAGTGGTTAAGAATCTGCCTTGCAACGTAGGGGCTATCGGTTCAATCCCTGGTCAGGGAACTCAGATCCCACATGCCCAGGAGCAACTAAGCCAGTGCACTACAACTACTGAGCCCATGCCCTGTAACTGATGAGTCCATGTGCCTCAACAGAAGGTCCTTCAATGACCATCCCACATGCCACAACCAAGACCCCACACAGCCAAACAAATAAATACATTTTTTAAAAAGGAATGAGTGTTTGTTCCAGCAAACACGTTGCGTACGTGCATGCCTGCTGTCGCTAAGTCATATCTGACTATTTGCAACCCCATGGACTGTAGCTCAACCAGCTCCTCTGTCTGTGGGATTCTCCAGGCAAGAATATTGGAGTGAGTTGCCACTTCCTCCTCCAGGGTGTCTTCCTGACCCAGGGATCAAATCCGCATCTCCTGCATTATCAGTGCAGGCAGATTCTTTATCACTGAGCAACCTGAGTTTTGCCAAGAAAACACACTGGTCATAGCAAACACCCTCTTCCAACAACACAAGAGAAGACTCTACACATGGACATCACCAGATGGTTAACACCGAAATCAGACTGATTATATTCTATGCAGCCGAAGATGGAGAAGCTCTATACTGTCAACAAAAACAAGACCAGGAGCTGACTGTGGCTCAGATCATGAACTCCTTATCGCCAAATTCAGACTTAAACTGAAGAAAGTAGGGAAAACCGCTAGACCATTCAGGTAAGACCTAAATCAAATC
>SJYC01133620.1:0-14853 GCA_006408675.1 Madoqua kirkii | reverse complement strand
AGAGTGAAAACGTTGGCTTAAAGCTCAACATTCAGAAAACGAAGATCATGGCATCTGGTCACATCCCTTCATGGGAAATAGATGGGGAAATAGTGGAATCAGTGTCAGACTTTATTTTTCTGGGCTCCAAAATCACTGCAGATGGTGACTGCAGCCATGAAATTAGAAGACGCTTACTCCATGGAAGAAAAGTTATGACCAACCTAGACATTATATTCAAAAGCAGAGACATTACTTTGCCAACTAAGGTCCGTCTAGTCAAGGCTATGGTTTTTCCTGTGGTCATGTATGGATGTGAGAGTTGGACTGTGAAGAAGGCTGAGCGCCAAAGAATTGATGCTTTTGAACTGTGATGTTGGGGAAGACTCTTGAGAGTCCCTTGGACTGCAAGGAGATCCAACCAGTCCATTCTGAAGGAGAATCAACCCTGGCATTTCTTGGAAGGAATGATGCTGAAGCTGAAACTCCAGTACTTTGGCCACCTCATGCGAAGAGTTGACTCACTGGAAAAGACTCTGATGCTGGGAGAGATTGGGGGCAGGAGGAGAAGGGGACGACAGAGGATGAGATGGCTGGATGGCATCACAGACTCGATGAACGTGAGTCTGAGTGAACTCTGGGAGTTGGTGATGGACAGGGAGGCCTGGCGTGCTGCGATTCACGGGGTCGCAAAGAGTCAGACATGACTGAGCGACTGAACTGAACTGAACTGATGATAAGCAAAAATTAAGGAAACCCTGTGAGTTTCACTTGAATTAATCCTTGCTTCTCAGTCTCAAAACTCTACTTCCTTGACTCTACTGAGCTCCTAATCATTCCACTCCCTATATCCTCTGTGCCTTTCTAAAAGAACAGATCATCTCTGAACAAACTGAAGTGAAGATGAAAGTCGCTCAGTTGTGTCAAACTCTTTGCAACCCCATGGACTATACAGTCCATGAAATTCTCCAGGCCAGAATACTGGAGTGGGTAGCCTTTCCCTCCTCCAGGGGATCTTCCCAACCCAAGTGTCGAACCCAGGTCTCCTGCATTGCAGGAGGATTCTTTACCAGCTGAGCCACAGTGGAAGCTCAAGAATACAGGAATAGGGAACAACCTGAGCTATCAGGGAAGCCCCTGTACAAAGTGAAATTGATTTCAATTCACACTGGAATTTCTGTATTGCGATAGTATATTACTGACATAAATTTAAACTTAGTGTCCACATTGTATTCAAACTGAACCTTCCCCTAGTATGACAGTATATTATTGACTACAATTTAAACTTTAAATATTGCCAACTTTTTTTTATCTTTGACAACACTGATACTTATAACTCTGCCAAAGTTCCACATTTCTTTCTTTCAAATCACCTTGAAGAAATTCATTTTCTACCTTCTCATTTCCCCATAGCTCATTTCTTTCTTATTCTAAGTAGTCTAAATGATTACTTACTCTGTCTTAGCGTGTTGCAGCCTGGCGAGGCGTAGACCAGGACCTGCCCCATGACTCGAGGGTGCGGCAAACTGTGCCCTCCTGATTGCCCTAGCAAGCATGCTGAAGGGACATTTTTGGGGCGGGACATGCTCTCTGCTCCACTTCACTGCCTACCCCTGCATCTGTCCTCAGGGAAACAAAACAAGATATTCCTGATCAACTCCAGAGCCTTCGCTAATCAAACTCCCCAGTATAGCCATTCCCTAATGATCTCATGTGACTTCTGGTAATAAAAGTGCGGGCCGAAAGGAGCCATTCTGTCTTCTTGCCACAGAGAGCAGGAAGGTCCTGACTCCCCAATCGCCAAATTATACGCGTCTGTCCTCTCATTGCGGTCGCCCCTGTTTCAGGTCTTTCTCACCTGCTGTGCTGGATGCGGCAACAAAATAGAAAATTCAGAAGCAATACGAAAAGATAAACACATTTGATTCCATAAAACTTAAACATTCCAGGTAGCTAGAGATAGAATTTTTAAAGTTTTTAAAAAGATATAAGAAAAAAATCTGTCACTAATGTGACAGGCAAGATTGTAGTTTATATCAGAAATATACACAGAGCTCTACATATGGATACAAAGAGGTAAACAACTCAATATAAATAGACTAGGTATATAAAAGGCAAATCAAAAAAGAGAAAGCAAGTACCATTGGTCAAAAAAACACACATGAAGAGATGCTAAACTCCAGCAGGAGTTTGAAAGTGAAAGTCACTCAGTCATGTCCGACTCTTTGTGACCCCATGGACTATACAGTCCATGGCAATCTCCAGGCCAGAATACCGGAGTGGCTAGCCTTTCCCTTCTCCAGGGGAATCTTCCCAAGCCAGGGATCAAACCCAGGTCTCCCACATTGCAGGCAGATTCTTTACCAGCTGAGCCACAAGGGAAGCCCAAGGGAAGTAGTACTTTAGATGAATGCAAATTCAAACAGGGAGATACAAGTTTTAATTGATCATATTAGCAAAACTTAAGACTAAAAGCAATTTAATACAGAAGAAAATGAGATGAAGTAGTTGATGATCTCCGGAACTGACTTTGTTCATGTGGATGTGAATGAATAAAACCTTTTAAAAACATTAGTTATTAAGATATGTAGAGAGAGATACCACATATTTCAAAAATCCCAAATTTTTGAAAAATTTCAAAAACCACTCACCAGGACTTCCCTCATGGTCCAGTGGTTAAGACTCCCACTGCTGAGGGCCCAGATTCAATACTTGGCTGGGGAACTAAGATCCCGTAAGTCAAGCAGCACAGCCAAAAAATAAATAAATAAAATGACAACAAATAATAACTGTTGGTGAGGATGCAGAAGAGAGGAAATCCTTGTACACTACAGGTGGGTATGTAACCTGGTGCAGCCACTGTGGTAAACCATTTGGAGAGTAAAAAAAAAAAACCCACCAGCTGTGCAACACGGCCCAAAACAACAAGAAAAATTACAACAGAACTACTATACAATTCAATTGCTTCACTTCTGAGTATTTACCAGAAAAAAAAAATCCGAAGAAATACTGTATGATTACACATATGTGTGGAATCTAAAAAACAAAACAAACGAATAAGCATAACAAAACAGAAACAGAGTTGTAGATGCAGAGAATGACCAGGTATTTGTCAGAGGTGGTGGTCATGGGCAGGAGTGAAATAGATGAGTGAGATTAAGAGGTACAAAAACAACAACAATAATAATAATAATAAAAACAGTGGACCTTGAATGTATGTCAATGAATGCTATTTATGGTCATTTATTCAATTTGCCATTGAATAAATTATGGTATATTCTATGAACTCTTTGCAGCTGCCTTCTCAGTACTCTGCAGGTATCCCAATGAGTTCTCATACTGAGATCTTACTGTTTGTTTGTTTTTAAATATTTACTTAGTTGACTGTACCAGGTCTTCATCGCTGCAGAAACTTTCAGTTGCAGCCTGTAAACTCAATTGCAGCATGTAGTATCTAGTTCCCTGACCAGGCATTGAACCCAGGACCACTGCACGGGGAGCACAAAGTCTTAGCCACTGAACCACCAGGGAAGCCCCAAACCGTATCAAATGATGACCTGAAAATTTTACTCTTCGAGACTTAAGGGGCACTGGTACTTTTCTTAGGCAGGGACATAGTGGGATCTGAGGGGGGTGCTCAGGGACACATAGGTGGCCATGTTTTTGTTAAATCTGGCTTAATTGAAAAACAAGTAGATACATGATCTGAACAAACTGCTAGTGAAATGAAAGGTTGAATTATTCTGCTCTGAAGAAAAGGGACATTTGCTCCTTCTGGCCACAAGGTGTCCTCAGGCAACTGAGAACCTAGTGGAAGCATCTGACGATCAATCCTTTCAACGAGGACCAGTCAGTCTCACAGGAAATCCCAGGACAGCCATTAAGGAAATGCTGCTCTTCCTGAGAGGCAGGATGTAAAGACTCATCATCTAGTGCCCTGAGTACCCAAAGCAGTTTTAAACTACCAGAGGGAAAAGCAGAGACATGTCAAAGAGTCAAAAATCCAAGGCTAACTCTTTGAGGAGCTTAAACTCAGAAACAGTACACATCTGATCCACCACACTCTTCTCAGAAAATTGTTCAAATCATATCTGAGTTAGGATATCAAATTAATAATAGGAAATTGTTCCTCGAAAGCCTAACAACTCGCTCACAGGCACCTATGGGAAGCTCAGTAGGGCTTATGTACAACACTTATGGATAGGGAAGTCTGGTGTACCATAGTCCATGGGGTCGCAGAGTCGGACACGACTGAGCAACTGAACTATGGACAAAATACTTGCAAATGCTTATTTATTTGGGAACTGAGGAACGTTGTGCCTCTAAAATGACTAAGATGTGGCTCTCCTCACCTTTCCAGGCTAGCTTTGCACATGCAGTTACATAATGCCAGCTTGATCAACATCTTTGCAGAATTCAGACCCTAAGGGAACAAGTTCTAGGAGGAACTCGCTTTTCTCTCCCTAAGCCTTGAGATGTAAATCTTCTACCAGGGCTCTCAGGAAAGCTTACCTTAGTCCTATCTAAACCATCTACAATTCCTGGGACTAAGAAGAAAAAAATAGAAAAGAGGCCTTTTTAAACCCACGCAAATAAAATTAACTACTCCAGTTGTTGGGGCTTCCCAGATGGCACAGTGGTGAAGAACCTGCCTGCCAATGCATGAGACAAAAGAGATGTGGGTTTGATCTCTGGGTCAGGAAGATCTCTTAAAGGAGGGCATGGCAACCCAGTTCAGTATTCTTGCCTGGAGAATCCCATGGACAGAGGAGCCTGGCAGGGTTGCACAGAATCAGACACGACTGAAGCAACTTAGCATGCAAGCACTCCAGTTGCTATTTACAAACTAGTGAGTTTATACTGTAATACCTAATTCATGACTAAATTTGAAAATGAAGTCATGAAATCTCTGGTTGTGTCTGTCTATATATGTGTGCATGCTCAGTCGCGTCTGACTCTGCAATACTAGAGTGGGTTGTCATTTCTTCCTCCAGAAAAGGATCAAATTCGTGTCCCCTGTGGCTCCTGCATTGGCAGGTGGATTCTCCACCATTGAGCCACCTGGGAAGTCCTGTATGTGTGTTAGTTATAGATATGATATACCTTTACTGTAAATGACTTTACCAAAATTAACTTGTAAATTAACTGTATTTAATTGGCTTAAAGAAAATTAAACTCTTACATAAATACTCAGAAATAGAAAAGAAATTAACTCAAATGAATTTTAGGTTAATATGATTTGAAAAATACTCAAAAACAGTTTTCAGTTCAGTTCAGCTCAGTTCAGTCACTCAGTCGTGTCCAACTCTTTGCAACCCCATGAATTGCTGCATGCCAGGCCTCCCTGTCCATCACCAACTCCCTTAGCATGCAAGCACTCCAGTTGCTATTTACAAACTAGTGAGTTTATACTGTAATACCTATTCATGACTACATTTGAAAATGAAGTCATGAAGTCTCTGGCTGTGTCTGTCTATATATGTGTGCGTGCTCAGTCACGTCTGACTCTGCGATACTAGAGTGGGTTGTCATTTCTTCCTCCAGAAAAGGATCAAATCCGTGTCCCCTGTGGCTCCTACATTGGCAGGTGGATTCTCCACCACTGAGCCACCTGGGAAGTCCTGTATGTGTGTTAGTTATAGATATGATATACCTTTACTGTGAATGACTTTACCAAAATTAACTTATAAATTAACTGTATTTAATTGGCTTAAAGAAAATTAAACTCTTACGTAAATACTCAGAAAAGAAATTAGCTCAAATGAATTTTAGGTTCATATGATTCGAAAAATGCTCAAAAACAGTTTTCAGTTCAGTCGCTCAGACGTGTCCAACTCTGTGCGACCCCATGAATTGCTGCATGCCAGGCCTCCCTGTCCATCACCAGCTCCCGGAGTTTACCCGAACACATGTCCATTGAGTTGGTGATGCCATCCAGCCATCTCATCCTCTATCATCCCCTTCTCCCGCTGCCCCCAATCCCTCCCAGAATCAGAGTCTTTTCCAATGAGTCAACTCTTCTCATGAGGTGGCCAAAGTATTGGAGTTTCAGCTTTAGTATCAATCCTTCCAATGAACAACCAGGACTGATCTCCTTTAGGATGGACTGGTTGGATCTCCTAGCAGTCCAAGGGACTCTCAAGAGTCTTCTCCAACACCGCAGTTCAAAACCATCACTTCTTCGGTGCTCAGCTTTCTTCAAAGTCCAACTCTCACATCCATACATGGCCACTAGAAAAACCATAGCCTTGACTAGATGGACCTTTGTTGGCAAAGTAATGTCTCTGCTTTTGAATATGCTATCTAGGTTGGTCATAACTTTCCTTCCAAGGAGTAAGCATCTTTTAATTTCATGGCTGCAATCACCATCTGCAGTGATTTTGGAGTCCCCAAAAATAAAATCTGACACTGTTTCCACTGTTTCTCTATCTATTTCCCATGAAGTGATGGACATTACTAGAAGTCAAATAAGGTCTTATTATATGTTAAAAAAAATTACCAAGAAAAAGAACTCGATTTGATAAAACCAAGATTCTTTCATCAATCATATTGTAATTAGATCTTTAACCACCCCTTTTAAAGTCTTTTGTCATTTGACAGACAGCTATTGTTGCTCTCTGATGCTTTGGAAAAAGATGCTTCATCTTCAAGAATATTCATAGTAAGGACCTTTTGACAAGTACAGGTTTCTAATAACTTTCAAATCATACCACTAATCTGAGTAAGAAATTAAAGAATTCTAATGGAAAACTGATGATGGTTTCATAAACCCTTAACAGACAATCAAGATCAACAAGAATTAGCTACAATAGGACTGAATGAACTGATGAATATGGTTATAATTTTTATAACTTTTGGTCTGAAATATTATTGGCTTTCTTCTAGGTTGGTCATAACTTTCCTTCCAAGGAGTAAGCATCTTTTAATTTCATGGCTGCAATCACCATCTGCAGTGATTTTGGAGTCCCCCAAAAATAAAGTTTGACACTGTTTTCACTGTTTGCCGATCTATTTCTCATGAAGTGATGGGACCAGATGTCATGATCTTCGTTTTCTGAATGTTGAGCTTTAAGCCAACTTTTTCACTCTCCTCTTTCACTTTCATCAAGAGGCTCTTTAGTTCCTCTTCATTTTCTACCATAAGCGTGGTATCATATACATATCTGAAGTTATTGACATTTCTCCTGGCAATCTTGATTCCAGCTTGTGCTTCTTCTAGCTCAGCCTTTCTCATGATGTACTCTGCATAGAAGTTAAATAAGCAGGGTGACAACATACAGCCTTTACATACTCGTTTTCCTATTTGGAAACAGTCTGTTGTTCCATGTCCAGTTCTAACTGTTGCTTCCTGACCTGCATACAGGTTCCTCAAGAGGCAGATCAGGTGGTCTGGAATGCCCATCTCTTGAAGAATTTTCCACAGTTTATTGTGATCCACACAGTCAAAGACTTTGGCATAGTCAATAAAGCAGAAATGGATGTTTTTCTGGAACTCTCTTGCTTTTTCAGTGATTCAGCAGATGTTGGCAACTTGATCTCTGGTTCCTCTGCCTTTTCTAAAACCAGCTTGAACATCTGGAAGTATTAAGTACCAGCAAAACTACACAATAATTTTTCAGGAAGTGGAAATAGCTGATAGACATCAAAAGAGAAATAAACATATCCACAGTTACATGAACTAGAGATTCTGACACATTTCTCTCTCTAATTTGTAGGAAAAAACTAGATAGAAAATCCTTTAAAGTATACAAGATTGAACAACATTATCATCCAAGTGATATAACTGACATTGGTAGAACTTCCACCCAATAACAGAATACATATTCTTCTCACAGGACAATCACTAAGACCACTTTGAGTGCCATAAACCAAATCCTATTTTTTATAAAATAATTTAAGTCATACAAAGTTTGTTCTCTACCCACAATGAATTAAAGTAGAAATCAATAACAGAAAGATATTTGGGAGTCTCCTAAAGAACTGAAGATTAAACAACATGCTAATAATTGATAATCATGAAGTCTTATAATATTGATCAAGCAACCCCCATATTCTAGTATTACGTACAAGTTATTCTTGTCCTTTTCCTGGATTAACTGTATCTACATTGGCCTCTTTGCTGTTACTCAAATAAGCTATACTTTTTTGGGGGGGCACTGACTATTCCCTCTGTCTAGAAAACTTGTCTCTCCTATAAATTTGCATAGCTCATTCCTTGCCTCCTACTGTGTGCATGTTCTCAGTCACTTCAGTTGTTTCAGAGTTGCCATGCCCTCATCCAGAGATCTTCCTCACCCAGGGATGGAATCTGTGTCTCCTGCATTGCAGGCAGATTTTTTACCCACTGAGCCACCTGGGAAGCCATCTCCTACAGGTCCTTATTCAAAGTCAAGGCCTGAAATGGTAGCAAGTGAAACTTTCCCTAAGCCATGATCACCTTCCCTGACTAATATTTTTAATGAGTACTTCCTAGACAAGTTTTTCTCTTTAGCTCATATTTATTTTTCCAACCCCACTAAAATATAAGCTTTGTGGCGGTTTAGTCGTTAAGTCACCTCTGACTCTAGCAACCATGGACTGCAGCCCTCCAGGTTCCTCTGTCCATGGAGTTCTCCAGGCAAGAATACTGGAGTGGTTTGCCATTTCCTTCTCCAGGGGATCTTCCCGACCCAGGGATTGAACCGGGTCTTCTGCACTGCAGGCAGATTCTTTACTGACTGAGCTGCCACATGAGGATGACAAGTTCTATGAGGGCAAGAATTTTGCCTGATTTCCTCACACTGCATTCCTGAAGTGTCTGGCACATAACAGGGCCAAGCTACCTTTGCATACACTATTTCTGCCAGAGCTTCCCTGGTGGCTCAGATGGCAAAGAATTTGCTTGCAAAGTGAAATTTTCAGACCTGGGTTAGATCCCTGGGTAGGGAAGATCCCCTGGAGTAGGAAATGGCAACCCACTCCAGTATTCTTGCCTGGGAAAGTCTATGGGCTTGCAAAGAGTTGGACACAACTGAGTGACTATCACTTCATTTCTGCCACCTCCAAGCCTCCTTCTTACCATTCAATGTTTAGGTTAAATAACACGTCCTCAGAGAAGTCTTTCCTGACCACATTAATTAAAGTACTCCAGTTCCATTCTGTTCTTTCTCCCTTTTAAGATTTCTTCATGTGCTCATATTCCTCTGAAATTACATTACTATCGATTTCTTTGTTGTCAGGGTCTTGCCGTTGTAATGTACATTATACTGTACACCTGGTTCATACATAAGTAATCCTAGAGCCTGAAACAGAACACTGCCTGCTCAGTAAACGCCAGACAAAGGAATGAATGGGCTTGAGTCCTTTGTGCTTTTCCTTACCTTTGCTGGAATGCTCGTATTAGCTAACCTTCAAATCTTAACCTTATGACCTTTTGCTCTAAATAATCTGATCTGTGATTCATATATACAATATAAACTTGCATGGTGACCCAGTGTTTTCTAGTTTTATAAAACACTGCGGTCTTAACATAAACAACTAAAGCAATAACAGCACAATCCTAATTTGAGGATTACTCAGCTACCCTGGGACTAAGGAAGGTAAGCTCTTTCTGTTCAGTCCCCTCTTGTTTCATCTGAAGTCACTCCACTTTTGTATGTTTCACCTTTCTAAACTGAATGTCCTCAACAGCAAAAGTGAAATCCTTTAATCTTCCATTTTGGAGCCTATGTTTGAAATGGATTAAAGAGTCAAACAAAATTAGTTTCTAAACCTTCAATTTTCCAGGCCTACGGGCACTCTCTCTCTCACTCAGAAATGAAGGTGGCTTCGAGCCATCTGTTACTTCCTGTGAAACATTTCCCTCGGCTGTCACTGCTGATGGTTCTACTTCTTTTTTTTTACATAGGAGAAAAAGAAATCTTTAAAGAAAGGACCTACTCTGCCCTCCCCCCAAAAAGACAGCTCCTGGCCACCCATACACACAGCTTTGCTTACAGGTCCTCCAGCTTTCTTGGGAGACCTTGCCTGCAAGAAGCTCCATCTAGCTGACAACAGCCATTTCTCATTAAACCCCCAATTTAAGCATGACCCAGAGTGGAAAATTGCAAAACAGGAAGCTTGCAAATTGCATCAAAGTAATGTTATTAGACATTGCAGTAAAAGACCCTTTATGATGCTGACTCTTGGGACAAGAGCTAAACTCTATAGGAGGAGTTCAGGGCTTTGTGCGCAAGGCTCTTGTGGGCACTGGTTTCTCTTTATTGAGTTGAATATATCCTGAATGCAGGTACCTACAGGCAGTAACCCAACTTCTTTGGGGCATGTTCACAAAATTAGAGTAACCATGGGTCCTGATTTGCCAGCAGGGATCGTCTTTGCATTACGCCTATTGTCCCAGGGCAATTCTAAAGAATACCTCTTTTCTCTCTCAAAAGTATTCCTATTTGTCAGAAACAGTCTCACAGGCACAGAGAATAGACTTGCACTTGCCAAGAGGAAGGGAGGGTGGGAAGGGAAGAACTGAGAGTGTGGAATTAGTACATGCAAATTATTACATATAGGATGATAAACAGCCAGGTTCTATTGTATAGCACAGTTCAGTTCAGTTGCTCAGTTGTGTCCGACTCTTTGTGACCCCATGGAGCATGCCAGACTTCCCTCTCTATCACCAACTCCTACACAGCACATTTAATATATACAATAAACTATAATGGAAAAGAATAAGAAAAAGAATACATATATGCATAACTGAATCACTTTGCTGTACAACAGAAATGAACACAAGATTGTAAATCAACTATATTTCAATAATTTTTTTTAAAGTATCTCTGATCTAATGATCAATAATATCTACAGTCATCCTGACTGAAGATCAATGTGGTTGATGAAGCAATAAAAACAGTCCTGTTCACATCTGTGGCAGATTGCAAACTTGTTTGGATGGCAAAAAAAATCCCTGCCAAGTTTCAACAGTGTTTAACCAAGTGCATCCATGGATTGACTTTGGCTGGCTGGAATCTTAGTTCAGATTCTTTGAAGCCAGGCTTCCCAGCTTTGGTGTCTCAAACACTGAAGACAACTAATTCCAGAGAAGCATTTACAGTTTATCTCATGAGCCCTCCAGAAAACTGAACTTTGTCCTCTTATTTGGCTTGTTTTAGAGCTCCATGCTGTCTGACATGGTGGCCATTGGCCATGTATGACTCTTGAGCACTTGAAATGGGCCAGTTCAAACTGAGAGAGTTCACAGTATATAATATGCACAATGCAATTTGAAGACTTTGTACCAAAAAAGGGGGAAAGTATTTCATTAATAATTTTTATATTACTTACATGTTGAAATCAAGATGTTTCAATATATTGAGTTAAATAAAATATATTTCTAACATTAATTTTACTCCCTTCATTTTCACTCTTTTAATGTAGCTACTAGAAATAATTATCTATATGGCTTGCATTGTCTTTCTATTAGACAACACAATCTAGCCTTTTTCATTTCTACCCAAGGAGTCCCACTGAATTGAAACTAAGCGGAAGATTGGCTTTGTTTCAGACTACTATTTGGCAATCTTTGTTTTCCTTGGGTCAGGTATTTACTAACACTTCTAGATTTAAATGAAATAACAAATATTAATTATCTACCATGGATAGAAACTTGGTGTTAATGCAGTTCTCCTTCCCTGGAGCAACTGATTTAATCTCTCAAACAATTGTGATTTTTTGCTACAGAAAGCCTACTCTTCCTATTTAGTCAGTACAGGAAAAACTGCTTAATATGAATTCAACTTGTCAATTACTTATTCACATTTCCTTACTTAAGTGGATGATACTAGCAGCATTTTAGGAAACTTGTCTTATATTTATACGAGTGGAATGGGAAATATACACATATTCTATAGTAAAAGTTGCTGAATACATGTTGAAATCAAGATGTTTCAATATATTGAGTTAAATAAAATATACTTCTAACATTAATTTTACTCCCTTCATTTTCACTCTTTTAATGTAGCCACTAGAAATAATTATCTATATGGCTTGCATTGTCTTTCTATTAGACAACACAATCTAGCCTTTTTCATTTCTACCCAAGGAGTCCCACTGAACTGAAACTAAGCGGAAGATTGGCTTTATTTCAGACTACTATTTGGCAATCTTTGTTTTCCTTGGGTCAGGTATTTACTAACACTTCTAGATTTAAATGAAATAACAAATATTAATTATCTACCATGGATAGAAACTTGGTGTTAATGCAGTTCTCCTTCCCTGGAGCAACTGATTTAATCTCTCAAACAATTGTGATTTTTTGCTACAGAAAGCCTACTCTTCCTATTTAGTCAGTACAGGAAAAACTGCTTAATATGAATTCAACTTGTCAATTACTTATTCACATTTCCTTACTTAAGTGGATGATACTAGCAGCATTTTAGGAAACTTGTCTTATATTTATACGAGTGGAATGGGAAATATACACATATTCTATAATAAAAGTTGCTGAAATTATCAGGTTGGATAAGCTGTGGGTATGAAATATGATTCATAGGCAGTGATTGAGGTGGAATTTAGTGAACTGAAGAGCATAAATAAATAAAAACTACCTGCACCATTATAAAAAATTGGAGATAATTTTCAAATTATGTTAAAAACCTTTCAGACCAAGACTGTTGGTGAATATGTGAAGACATTAAAAAAAAGAAGTGCTGCACTTTACATTTTGTGGGGAAAATGGGTTGATATCAGGGAAGGGCAGTGTAGACATTTGAAGGAAGACTCTGTACTGCTAAGAGACTCTGGAGACCCAGGAAATTATTTCTGTTCTTTGGGTCCTAAGACTGTCTCTCCTCCCTACTGATCATGCAGATTGTCCAGATAATTTCTTAAATATGAGATAATAAGAATTGTGTGTATAATGCAGTGAGGCTTACAATTATTTTATGCCAATCAGAACTGCAATTAATAAAAATCAAATCTGTAAACGTCTCCTTGTATTTGCATTAAAAAACTATAGCTCTCATTATTTTTCTATTTGTAAATCTGTCATTGGTTCTAACCCGATGTGAGGATTAGTGTGGTTCTTAGTATGAACAATGTCCCCAGAACAGCAGGAGTGCTCAGACTCAGTGATAACAATTTCCTCACATCTGATTCACATCCGCATTCTTTCAAAGAACTCCTACTTACTTGGCTGTCTCTCCTTTTCCAGAAATACACTTAATAAGATAAAAAAAAAACCCAAAACTCTGCATAAGCAAAGTTAGTGTCATCTTTGTGTGAAGCTCTGAGCATCATCTTCTAACACTAGTTGCAAACTGGCCCAAACTTTTCAGGCAAAAATGTTTATTTTGCTGTAATATTTTAGTGTGCAATTAAGCAAGGACTACTGAAATATTACTTATTTAATTCCAATGTGCTTCATTTGGGTGGGTGAACATCTATTTCTCCTCTATTTTATAGATGGAAAAACAGAAGTACTCTGGTAGCAAAGTATGTGTCCAAGCCTCACAATGAATGAATAACAGATTTCTCAAATGGAATCCAGTTGCTATGCTATTTAAGCTTCTCTCATGTATAATACATTCCATATCCTGTATTTCAGCAATTAGTATTATATTGCTTTATTTTATTGCTTTTAAAATATAATTTCTCTACAGACAATGGACCATTGGTTTAAAACACAGGAGCAACAAAAGTCAGAAATGAATGGCTTCTGTCACTATAAATAACGACCGTTTTGATAACCTTGATTCAAGATGTGACTGATAGTATAATGAAACTTATGGTAGGTTAATTATATTTCATGTTGCAAGTGTTGAAAATTAGATTGCTTATTTACAGTCATTTATTACAGGTAGGAAGTACTGTCATCAAATTTGATTTAGATGGATTTTCTTGAGTAGGAGGGAGTGGGTTTAATTGAAAAAGTTTCTATTTTAAAGCACACTGGAGTTTTATATTCTCTAGGTTTGAACATGAAAGGCCTATATTTGTTGCTCCTCAAAGATTTCCTGCATGTACTTGACTTAATTAAATTGAGTAATGAAACATGTAATCAGACAGAAATTTCAAATTAGAAAGGCCCAAGAATATAATAATTATTTGAAAGACATAATTATAGCAGATATATTTATATTAACACATCTTCAGACAATATAATCTTCTACATTAAATGATTTCTATATCTTTGAGCCAACACTCTTAAACAGTCTCAGAAGAATCAAAAGATCACATTTGTATTAAGATGAAAATCTTGACTTCTTGAAAGCATTTTAAGGCACATGGAGTACACAGCTCTCTATTTCCATCAGTAACTGTTCAACACAATATCTGCAAGTGTACTAGGTATTACACAGAATGCACTGGAGATTTGAATGGGCCAGTCAGTTTTATCTGATGGAGAGTAACAGTTTTATATGATGAAGAAGGTTCATCTAAATGATATCAAGGTAATCAGAAGCAGATTCAATCTGATCCAAAAGTGAAAGGAAAGTGAAGTGAAAGTCACTCAGTCATGTCCGACTCTTTGCAACTCCATGGACTACACAGTCCATAGAATTCTCTAGGCCAGAATACTGGAGTAGGTAGCCTTTCCCTTCTCCAGGGGATCTTCCCAACCCAGGGATCAAATCCAGGTGTCTTGCATTACAGGTGGATTCTTTACAAACTGAGCTATCAAGGAAGGCCTGTCCAAAACTAGCTACAAAGATTTCTATATTTCATATTTATTTTTCAAAGAGATGTGCTTTTTTGTAAAATCAAAATTCCTTCTTAATCTGAGCATCCTTCTACTCCCCTCTCCTCATGGTTCAGTTCAGTTCAATCACGCAGTCATGTCTGACTTTTTGTGACCCCATGAACTGCAGCATGCCAGACCTCCCTGTCCATCACCAACTCCCAGAG
>SJYC01133619.1:0-26889 GCA_006408675.1 Madoqua kirkii | reverse complement strand
ACAGGAATTCATCCAAATCTATAGATACTGTGCAGTCAGAATCTAATAGCAGGCCCTTGAGGTGGCTTTCCCGTCCTTGAGAATCCTTTTAAATGTTCATTCTGAGATTCCTTATGAAAACTTCCAGCAAAGCCAATTTAAAGAGCCAATAGAATCAATTGCTGCTGCTAAGTTGCTTCAGTCATGTTTGACTCTGTGCAACCCTATGGATTGTAGCCTGCCAGGCTCCTCTGTCCGTGGGATTCTTCAAGCAAGAACACTGGAATGAACTGCCATGCCCTCCTCCAGGGGATCTTCCTGACCCAGGGATCGAAGCCACATCTCTTGTGTCTCCTGCATTGGCAGGCAGGTTCTTTATCACTAGTGCCTTATGTAAATAATCAAGACAAATTTATTGAAACCAGGTTTATTTTGCAAACAAATTAGCCTTAATTTGGCTATATTTGGTGGAAATGAGGATAATTTTATTTTTCCAGATACCTTTTTAAAAATTAATTAATTTAATTTGGAGGCTAATCCGTGGGATTCTTCAAGCAAGAACACTGGAATGAACTGCCATGCCCTCCTCCAGGGGATCTTCCTGACCCAGGGATCGAAGCCACATCTCTTGTGTCTCCTGCATTGGCAGGCAGGTTCTTTATCACTAGTGTCTTATGTAAATAATCAAGACAAATTTATTGAAACCAGGTTTATTTTGCAAACAAATTAGCCTTAATCTGGCTATATTTGGTGGAAATGAGGATAATTTTATTTTTCCAGATACCTTTTTAAAAATTAATTAATTTAATTTGGAGGCTAATTACAATATTGTAGTGGTTTTTGCCATACATTGACGTGAATCAGCCATGGGTGTACATGTGTCCCCCATTCTGAAGTCCCCTCCCACCTCTGTCCCCATCTCACCCCTCAGGGTCATCCCAGTGCACCAGTCCCAAGCACCCTGTCTCATGCATTGAACCTGGGCTGGCAATCTGTTTCACATATAATATACATGTTTCAATGCTATTCTCTCAAACCAGGAAGTGAGGATAATTCTAGAGAGAAAAAAAAATATGTTTCAACAATATAACTTTGTGGATATTAAATTCTAGTGGTTTTTTTTCTTTTAATGTACTACCTAACATTCATTTCCTGAATGGCTTCTCATTACTATGCTATATTATTGTTAACTTTAAATTTTTCAAGGGCATTCTAAGTTTCTTTCTGAAGCTTATCACAGTAATCTATCTTTGGGTGAAGATCAAGTACCCCATGCATGACCTACAATCAGGCAGATTATGCATACTAGGAAAGGCATTATTTAAAGGATTATCTCCAACCTAGATGGAAGATCCTTACCAGGTATTCTTAACTAACTCACATACAGTAAAACTGATGGAAATTGACTTTTGGATTCTTATTTCCCACTTCAAAAGGGTCCTGCACTGGACTGGTATATAGAGAGACCTGCTGACTTCAACTCACTTTACTACATTGCTCACATAGAAAGGAAATGACACCCACACTAGGAGAAGAAGACAATATCAGAGGTAGACAGCTGTCCTAAGATGCTGGACCTGACTTGTGTGATCATTTATAGTGTTTTACTGATTTCTTGGACTTTTGTATAAACCAACTTTTTTCTATCGCAGACACAAATCCTATGTAGAGTTTTAAATTAACTCAGTTGTTTTACAGTCAACAGCCTATGTCCAACTTTTCCAAGTGTACCGTGGTGGACTTCTCTCCAAGGCTCTAATTGAATGACACTTAGAAATTTTATTTTAGAAGAAAGATACTCTAGGACTGTATAAGCTACTGCTGATATCACTAAGTGGGACTCTCTTACCCAGCCAGTTAATGACATTTGTCTGGAGTATGGCCATAAATATCCTTTTCACTAGATGCTAAGTATATTAGTTAGCTCCTACTAAGATCCAGTGAATTCATGGAACAAATTTATGGCCTTGGCTCTCCCCAGGCTGGTTAGAAAGATGCCCTGTTAGTTTTACTCATGCTCAAGGTACGTAGAGGAGGTAGCCTTTGCAACTGCCTGTCAATCTGCCTTTAAAGTGAACACACAGGGATCAGTCTTCCACAGGTATGATCACTTAGACAACGATATTTATTCCTTCATTTGAAACAGAAGATGTCATTATTCACAGAGACTTTAACAAACTCACCTAGCAAGCCTTAAATGATAGTAACCAAGCCATTAGCTTGTTTAATTCAGAAGTTTCCATGATGAGAAAACCCCACGGCCCTTGATATTTTAACTGCTTCCCAAGAGGCTTCTAATATTACCCGTATTGTGACACAAACGAAGACTCCAATTTCCACTCTGAATGACCTTTCGAGTTTAGGGGAGATGCGAGGAAAATGGTTTGGTTTGGGAAGGAAGAGGTCATATCTTTACTAAACGGTATTGTTACTCTTTTTAACACATTTATTTATTTGGCTGCACCAGGTCTTAGTTGCAGCACAGGGCATCTTCAATTTTCATGTGTCTTAGTTGCAACATGAAGGATGTAATTCCCTGACCAGGGATCGAACCCAGGCCCCCTGCATTGGGAGCACAGAGGTTTAGCCACTGGACCACAGAGAAGTCCCTGGCATTGTTATTCTTGATGGTAATTTTGATTACAGTTTGTGTGACTTATAAAGAGATGGCTTCCTGCATTTCATGCTGTGTATCACCAACTTCTACTAAGACAGTAACATCTAAACTGCTTGAAATTACTGATCACATCTATAGTTCCCTATAAAATAATGAACATTCACAATGTATATACAATGTAAAATTGGCTTAAGTTCTATTGGACAATTTGGATTGACTGTCAGTCCTTGCCAGACATTCTACCAATATGTACATGCATGTGTGCTAATTCGCTTCAGTCCTGTCCAACTCTTCTTAGACACGATGGACTATACCCCACCAGGCTTCTGTGTCCATGGGATTCTCCAGGCAATAATACTGGAGTGGGTTGCCACGTCCTCCTCCAGGGGCTCTTCCCAACCCAGGGGATGAACCCGAGTCTCTTGTGGCTCCTGCACTGCAGGCAGATTCTTTACCACTCAGCCACAGAGGGAGCCCCTCTACTAGTACGATCCCCCCTAAAAGCAAAGAAAGAGGAGGCTTTTAGAACCAGGAACGGAGGGATATGATGGACCTAGAGCAGGTAAGCAACCATTCTGGGTGGCATCAAGGGACCAAATATTTGATTACCAAATGCCTTCTATCAAAAGATTAAGGATCAAAAGAGGGAGTTGGTGAAATAAAATCATTTTTAAGGCACAACAAAAAAAATTTAAACATAAAACTCTCTCTGCTCACTTACGCCACTACTTCTCTTTAGTGTGCACTGTGCTCCCGCAATTATATGTTAACCAGATTTCCTTAAAAGACAGAGGAATTCCTGCTTGATGGTAAAGAGCAATTATTTCTGGCACCAGAAAAGTAATTCCTTAGGATATAACGTGAAGGATTGAGCATGGGGGTGTTTTATTTCTTTTCCTTCTCAACTGAAGAGGGTTTTCATTTCTAGCTCAAATGTTCTTCTTATTTTATTTATTATTATTATTATTGGGGTGCACCATACACCATGCAAGATTTTAGTTCCCCAACCAAGGATTGAACACAGTCCTGAGCAACAAAAGCACTGAGTCCTAACCACTGGACATCCAGGGAATTCCCACATTTCTTTCTTAATCCTTAATCTTCATCTATACATGCAGATTTGGATGATGCAAACTGTCATCATTTGTTTTGTCTTCAAAATATATATAACTGTGCATTAATTTCTTTTTTTTTTAAGTGCTAACATTCCAGCAACAGCACAAGGTGAGCTGTTGCTAAAGCCACAGGAGGAGGACTATGGGCAGGGCATGCGGAATGTTCCCTCATTCTAGGAGGATGGGAACAGTTCTGGTTGCCCCAGAGGGGGATGTGTGCAGGTCTTTGGCCAGGCCACAGTCTACATAGGAAAACAATCAGTCACAGAGTTATGGGAATGCCACACAAGCTTGCCTATCAGCCCAGGCACTACAAAGGAGCCCAGGGCAGGTCCTCTGCACACTCGTTAAAAACTCTACAGGGTGAGGCTATACATGAGTTTATTACAAAAGAGTTGTACTTACAAAAATCTGTACACACAGGTGAAAAACTCTCAAAATTCTCATCTATGTGTCACAAGTTGCTAAGTCAAAATACTAAAAACAGGGTTAAATTATAAACTTCTCAATACTTTTCAAAAGGATTAATTTTTAAAAATACATATGCTACTTTCTTTAGCAAATCCCACAGAAAGACTAAGCAGCCAAGCCCTCCTTGAGCCCCAGAGGCCTTGCACCATGAATGGGCCTAGCCAGGAGACACTGTCCAGAGTCAGGGCAGGAGAGCCAAGCCTACAGTGCAGAACGGAATGCTGAAACACACACAAAAGAAGGAAGATGTCTTTAGCTAAAGCCTTGGCATTAAATGAAAGAGGCAAACAGGATGGAAACATGCAGTCCTACCAGCCAGGTTGGGGAAGAGTTAGAAAACAGGCAGCCTTTCAGGCTGGCTTCCAGAGCAGTGGGAACCAGGCCCGGGCACATACCTTGATGGTAGAAAGTTGTGTTTCAACCAGTTGGGTGTGCCTACTAGGCCTGGCAGGGAGCGCATACAAGAAAGAAACAGAGAAGGGTAGGTGGGCCATCCTGGCCACAACCAGCTCATCAAGTAACTAATGTGGATGTAGTACAAAAAAAGTCACCACTGAGGACTATGGGCATGCTCCCTGCTTGCCTTAATGGTCACATAGCCACACTGGGCCAAAGGCAGGACCTTGTCCTTATCCTGAATGCCTGTGTCCTCAATCACAGAAAGAGTCCCAAAAAAGACATTTCCCAGGGTGCGTGGGACAGAAAAGACAGAGCTCTGTCTCCTTACACGTTGGTTGAGAGCTCCTGGGTCTGGGTATCCAGGTGCAGCGTTGTGCTTCTCTTTGTAGTCTGTGTCCCCTGTTGGCACCAGCAGATGAGAATGAGGGACAGAGGAATATCTGGACCTCTCACCTCATGGCAGAGCACCCAGCCTGAGCACCACCTTAACATATCCCAATAGCCCTTTCCACACTGGCGAAGTGTCCAAAAAAACCCACAGGGTGGCCTGCTGAATAGTATGTGATACACAGTTTCATGGAGGAGCATGGGTCCTGATGTTCCTAGGGTACAGCTCCATGGTTCTCAGGTGGGCACCAGGCCTGGAGGGCCATCAGGAGTCACCAAGGCAATGTGGCTGTTCTGCCTGACCACAGAGACCATCTGTTTAAGGCCAAAGCAGAACGTGGAGCCAAATGGGTTGGAATTGTTTGGGCAGGAGGATTTGTGCAAGACAACAGATTTTGTTTGTTTGTTTGTTTTCCCCACAGGATGGCCCAGAAGCTCCTGAATGTTGTCCCACTTGCTGTAGGTCATGTGTGTTTCTATCTGACCCTCTGTGTTTTCTCTCTGTACAGTTAGTGGAATCTTGAATTCACTGTAGTGATACATATTAAAATTATAATGTTTAGGGTAACTGGTGTGTAGGACAAACCTCTTCATTTTGTGTGTATTCCCATCAAAGCAGATGTTCATTCTGAGAGTGAAGTAGTTAAAAAGCAGTCATGGAACCTCCCTGGTGGTCCAGTACCTAAGAATCCACCTCCAAAGCAGGACATGGGTTCCATCCCTGGTGGGATCCCACATAGCCCAGGGCAACTAAGCCCATGTGCTCTAGATTCTGTGCTCCACAACAAAACAGTTTACAAGCTGTAAGGAAGACTCAGCACAGCCAAAAAGAATGAGCAGTCATTACACTTGGATGGAACTTGCTTGTGTGGCGAAGGAGAAAGAATCTTCATCTTGTCTTCTGACTTGCAGAAGACCTTGTGTGGAGAGTCAAGCGTGCTAAGAACATCTTGGCAGGAATCGCCAAAATATACTAAGATTTCAAATACCTGCATCTGGGCCATCTGGTATAAGTTGGGTCCACAACCTGTGGCAAGTAGGCGAGTTGTAAACCTGAGGATCCACTTTCACATCAAAGATTATCTGCACTCTCAGCATACAAGTTGCCCAGGAAACATCTCAGGGGCATCATGGGAGCCTTGGTATCCTGCAGGCTGTTTCCACTGTACATGTACATTCATCTCACAGTTGCTCTGTGGGGTATCTGGAGAGAAGCCAGAACATGGGCAAAATTGGGCTCATACTTGGGAAACTTGGTGCATGAGTCTAGCTGAAAAGAAAAAGACAGTCCTCTGAGGTTGAGCTGAAAAAGCTGTGCAGTGGAGTTGTCCACTCCAGGATGGGTTGCACCGAAGGTTGGTCAATCTGCTCAATTAAAATGCACATCACAACAGTTTAACTGTACTTTAGTCAAGTGATATATTTGAATCACCTTAAGTCTCTGACTGAAAGCTTCAAACAGTAGTTTGATCCTCTGCTGAGTCAGGTTAAGGATTAGGTCATGCTTAAAAGAGGAGACCAGGGCCAATACCTATTGCTCTTTTCCCAGAGAGCGCTCAGGCACCACCTCCAGATCCACCACTGACTGGGCCCGCCAGGCTGAGGTGGCCTCCTAAGGCAGTGCACAAGGGCTGGAGCTCCCCCACCAGCAGCAGCACGGGACAGCCCTGTGCACTCACTGCTAATGGGCAGAAAATGCTCAGAGTTTGCTGAAAGACTGTCTCCTAGGTTATAATCCTCTTGATTATAAATTGGCTTGAATAAAACTCTTATTTCTTTTTTTAAAATCACTTATTTTAATATCTTGCTGCACCAGGTCTTAATTGCCATTAGCAGGATATGTGTGTGTATACACACACACACACACACATATATATATATATAATTTTTAGTTGTGGCCTGTGGCCTCTTTAGTTGTGGCATTTGAATTCTTAGTTGTGGCACATGGGATCCAGTTCCCTGATGAGGGAACAGAGTCTTAACCACTGGACCACCAAGGAGGTTCCTCTATTTCTTTCCTAGATTAACCATTAATCATTTTTTTTGTGGACAATGTGAAATGTTATAACAGGCAAATCTATAGAGAGGGAAGATTAGTGGATTGGGGAGGAGGAGTGAGATGGGGTATTGGGAGTGACTTCTAATTGGCATGGGTTTCCTTTGTGGGGGGTGAATGTTTTAAAATTGATTATAGAGTGGCTGCATACCTCTGTAAATATAATAAAAAACCATTGGATTATACACTTTTTTCCTTTGACTGCCAGTATACAGTAACTCAGTTTCCAGATCAGGGATGAACCCAGGCCATGGCAGTAAAAAAAAAGCCCAGAACCCTAACCTTTAGGCCACAGGAAATTACTGAATTATACATTTTAAAAATTTGTATTGTTCACCCTTAAAATATTATTATTTGATGTCTTTGAATAAAATCCCAAGAATGTACCACAGATTCTAAATTCAATTTTTAAAATGATTATCTAAAAGTGCTGCAGTCTAAATGAACTACTTCAAAGAAAACATAACATTTTGGGTCATGTATATTTCCCAATGTTTAAAAATTTTTTTACATAATTTAAAATGCAATACAAAATGCATAATGAGTATACTGACGTACATTTTTCTGCCTCCCTGGAAGAGGATAAAAATTTGTATATCTTCTTATTCCTTCAGTTTTAGAATTCTTGGCTTGATTTGTATTAAATATCTGTTTCTTAAATATTTTTCAGTGTACATTGATTATACCAAGGAAATGCAAATATAAAGAAAAATTCCTCAAAGATCTGAAAATATATTCCTGGCTCAAAAATTTGGTTAACACCAAGAAGACAAATTCTTAATGAAACTCTTACTTTTTTTTTTTCCGGCTGCGCCGCGTGACTTGGGGAATACTTAACCAGGGATTAAACCTGATGTCGACAGTGAAAGCATGGAGTCCTAAATACGGGACTGCTAGGAAATTCCCGGAAACTCTTTTAAGTTTAAAAAAAAAAAAAATTTTTTTTTAAGTGAGATTTTTCCATACAGAAAAAGTAGGAACATCCATTCAACCGTACCAAAATGAAAGAAAAGAAATCATCTGTTACCTGAAAAGTAACAGATTATACAGACTCTCGGTAAACTGTTATGTTTAAACGACTGAATCTTCCTCATTTGGGAACGAACGTCTGCGTGTACTTGGTCCTAAGGTATTTCAGCTGAGCCAGTTTCCATCAGCGCCGCTGGTGTAGTGGTATCATGCAAGATTCCCATTCTTGCGACCCGGGTTCGATTCCCGGGCGGCGCACGCTGTTTTTGTCCCCACTTTGCGTAGTTTTTACAGTCTTTCTTCATCTAGAAACACAACTTTTCATTTCCATGAAGATTTATATTTTACTATAAATCACTGTTGACACATTCGAATCTGAAGGTGGAATTCAAAAATGTTCACTCAAGTTATTAAACAGTTAACCTTTACGCCTGCGCAGTCTGAGACATCCCCCTGGCGTCGCTGGAAGCACGGCTGCGCAACAAGTGAATACAAGGACTGAGGTGTAGCCTGGCGGCCAGAAGGTTGAAAGTGCAAGATTTTTCTGCGCCTGCGCGGCCCGGGTCACTTCCCTGGCTGCTCCGAGGCTCCCGGCTCGCCGCCATCTTGTATTGGGGCTTCATTGTTCGCGCCGGGCCCGTCAGTTTAGTGTAATTGCCGCCGAAGAAGGAGGCGGGGTAACCTCCGGTCAGCCGAGAAACCCGGCTATCCCGCAGCCATAGCCGGTCAAAAGATTTGTGAGGTAGTAAAGGGTAGGGAGCTGGACCTGGAGGCGCCGCCGCGACAGCAGCAGCCATGGAGGACGAAATGCCTAAGACTCTGTGAGTCTGGGGCAGCGATGAGGGGGGCGGGATGGTGATCGTCCCGGAGCGAGCCTTCGGCTCTGCGCCGCTCCCCGGCCTATTGTTCCCCGTGGACGCCGCGTTATCAAGGTTACTCCCTGGCGCTCACCTGGATGTCTGGGCACCGCGACCCAGGCAGTGAGGACGGAGTGGAAGGAGATGGGGCTCAGCCTCTAAATTAGTCCGCACACCGTAACTGCCCCTGCAGCGTGGCCTTTGGCCTCGTCCCGGGCCTTCGGCCTGGAGAAAAGACTTTCATTCAAACCTCTGTTTAGAACTCGGCCAGCCTTTTTGTCCCATGCTTGCTTTCTCTCCCATATCCCCTCCCCCGCTCCCCGATTAACCTATTCTGATTTTTACAGCCGTCTCGCTTTCGTTTTATTTTGATTTTCTCCGATACTCTTCCTTTCATTTTCTTTTTATTGATAAGAATTTTTGTCTAGAAAATCCGTGTGCTCATTTTCAGGAGTGTAAACTTCATTGTCGCAGTTGCCAACTGGGAAAAAGTCAATTGTTTTTTCTTAAACTTCTCTTTGGCTCTTTTTCTGTGGCAACCCCCCACCCCCGATCAAAAAGCCCCAAATGGGACCCCCTAAGGATTTTGAAACTGCTTTATTAAAATGGAACTCTCGCCCGGAGATATATATCAACTGAGGGGAAGTGGATTTAATGCTCTTTTATCTTCGCTTGCTACTTTTGTGATTGACATGTCGTTGAAGGAGCGGGAAGTTTTAAATAAAGCAACAATTAATTGATAAGTACCTTAACTAAAATATTTAGTCACTTCTGTGAATTTTTGTAGTATTCAGTGGTCTTAGTTTGGGATCGTTTCTTTGTAGCGTAGCTTTCCCCCCGCCCCAGGCATTCTCCTTTGTTTTTCGAACTACTGTCCGATGAGGTGATCCTGCCTTTGTTACTTTTCTCGAAAATAAAAAGGCCAATAAATTTTTGACGTAGCTTTCTTATATTTATTCTTAGAATACTGGCAATTTGAGAACCCTCTGCATTTAAAAAAAATACACTCTTAGGTTTCTTTTTGCAACTCTGATATTATAGTTGTTATGAAATACAATGTAGTCAGTTATTTTTTTAGCGCCAAAAAATAGTTTTGTAACCTTTGGGAAATATAGTCACTCTTTTCTTAATAAGCACAGGTTTTTTTTGCTAGTTTATCTCGTTAGTGACCTTTAGTGTCTTTTTACTAGGATGCAGCAATTAGCACATGACTTTTGTTTTTTGAAAGATTGTATCTGTAGAGGAATACTCCCTAAAAAAAAAAAATCATTAACCTGATAGAGTTTATGGAACCCTTTTTCCCTTTTGCCTCTTCGCTACAAGTATGATATCCAACAGCATACTGGATTAAGAAACTGCCTGTCTTTTTATATTATAACGTCTTCAAGGTTTTTACTTCAAATTTTTAATTTCAGAAACTGCCAAAAATAATCTGAGAACTTAACCTTTTTAGTATGTTGATTTGGGAATATCAAATAATGAAGACAACTTCAGCTTTCCCACGCCAGTCTACAAAAACATGCAGTACTAGTCTGGGGACAGAGGACCAGCCGTTGTGGGAGAATTAATGAAGTTTTATTGAACCAATAGTTGTGTTCACTGTTAAGCCTTTCATGTGCTTGTTTAATCCTCATCAGAATTCTGCAGTAAATGTGTCCATTTTGCATTTGAGGAAAAGCTAAGATTAGAATTTAAATCATCCCAAGTCTTGGACCTTTTTGTTCATCAGCCTGCCACTTTGCTGTCCTCAACTTTGACTCACGTTTATGACTGATTTTGCCTTGTGTACTGCCAGAACACCACATCCAAGAATCTTTCCCCCAAGTTGTCCATACTTTAACGTTTCCTGATATCTCCTCCCTTGCTTCTACCTTTCTCAACCAAAGCTCCCATTCTTCCAGTCAAACCAATCCTGGTTAGATATTAGAGTAGCTGCTCATCCCTAAGTTTGCCAGCAGCGTTTTTACTTTTAATACAAAACGTTTCTGTGAATAACCTTGGGAGTCAGAGATTCTTAATATGTTCTTAGCAATGTCTGATCCATGGTAAGTGATCGATAAAATTGGTTTAAAAACGGGTACAGTTTCAAGCAGTGAACCAAGCTTTTACTCATTCTTGAGGGTAAGGTAGTCTGAATTTCAGTATTGCCTGTGTACCTAAATGACTGAGGAAATATCTTCATTTGCCCCAAATGCGTGTTCAGCACTGCCTCTTTAGAGACCGCCAGGATTGTTTTAGTCAGCATCACTCTGGAAATGGTACAGTTTACCCTTGAACAATGCAAGGATTAGGAGCTGTAGCCCTTGAGCAATCAAAAATCCATGCATAACTTTTACAGTCAGGCCTCTGCGTCTGTGGATTCAACTAATTGTGGATTGTGTAGTACATATTTAGTGAAAAAAATACATGTATATGACTGGATCCTGCAGTTCAAACCCATGTTGTTCAAGGGTCAACCATATTGTGAGAAGTGATTTGATTGGGGATAACGTTTTGAAAATAATTACAGCTACAGGAATTGCCAGTGGTTTGATGTTGAATGTGAGAGTGAAGTCGACAATAACTTTAATTTGCAAATGCATAATTATCAGTCATCTAGAATGTTAGTTTGTTGCAAAATAAAATTAAAAATGAAAACTGCCGTGAGAGCCTGGATGTCTTAGTAAGTCTTCTGGGCATGTTTGCGTGTGTTCAGTTGTGTCCAACTCTGTGACCCCATGGATTGTAGCTCGACAGGCTCCTCTGTCCATGGGATTGTCCAGGTAAGCATACTGGAGTGAAGTTGTCTCCCATCTCCCTTATCTTTTGCATTGCATACTGATTCTTTACCTCTGCGCCACCTGGGAAGTCTTTTCTTCAGACTGATTTGTTTACAATTGGCCCTTTGTATCCAATGATATGAAACCCTGGATATGACAAGCCGTAAGAGACTTGAGCATCCATGGGTTTTGGTATCCATGGGAAGAGGTAGGTCCAAGAACCAGTCCCTTCAGAGTAACAAGGGATGGATGACTGCATATGGTCTGATATCCAAGTGAAGGAGATGCCAACTAATAAAATTAGTGGGTTTCTGCTATCATGCAGCAGTCTTTTGTGAAGAAGATACAGTTGTTATAATGTTATGTGCTGGCATATAATATTTATATTATGTACTACGTGGCTCTTACCAAATTCCATCCTCAACTTCAGTGGAGCTTGCTAGATTGTTCATGGAGAGATTAGATACCATCTGGCAAGAGCAGAATCATCTCCCCAACACATGAGAAAAGAACAGACACTGGCCTGTACCCATTTTATCCTCCTCTGCCTGTCCAGCCCATCATGGCAGCAAAAGGTATCCTTCCTTCCATCAGAAGCAGACCCCAGGTAAAGGACTTAAATGTAAAGGAAACTAGAATATTGTCTTGAGCTGCAGACACTTTGGGCCTTTGCAGGCAGCTCAGATGTAAAGAATCTAGCTGCAATGCAGGAGATTGGGTTTGGTCCCTGGGTCAGGAAGATCCCCTGGAGAAGGAGATGGCAGCCCACTCCAGTATTCTTACCTGGAGAATCCCATGGACAGAGAAGCCTGACAGGCTACAGTCCATGGAGTCGCAAAGAGTTAGACACGACTGAACGACTAATATGTACACGTGTACTATGTACAATAAGTATTTACTGTTGTACATAATTCCTTTTAAATTGAGATATAATTGATACACCGTATTATATAAGTCACTAGTATACAATTTTAAGATTATACTCCATTTATAGTTATAAAATATATTGCTATTTTAGTATAAAATGTTGACTATATTCCCTGTGGTGTACAATATATCCTTGTCATTTTCTATCACATTGCAAATGTTCAAAAATAATTCTAAGAGAGTTGCCTCTTGTAGATTTTTATTGTTTTATTGGAGTATAATTGCTTTACAGTGTTGTGTTAGTTTCTGCTGTACAGCCGAGTGAATCAGCTACAGTTATCTCTGTAACAAATATTTATAGAGCACCTAGAGTATTCCAGGCAGAGTTCTAAGTAGTAGATATGAATGAAAAATGTCTCTACTCTTACAAAATGTATCATTAGATTAAAACCTATTCATGTTTTTCACTTAAGTTTTCAGAGGCCTCATATCAAATTCTACGTTTTTATACAATAACTGTGGCTCAAAACAAACCCAATACAGCATTCTGCCTTGCAGAGTTTTCTTTGTAAGTTAAATTTTCCAGAGCTGTACTAATAAATACTTAAAATGTTTTAAATAGCAGTGTTATAACTATTTGAACTTAATATCACCTTAAAATAATGTATATGTTAAATTGACATGAAGTCCTATCCCAGAGCTGTCAAGTTTTCACTGGCATTGATGACTTTTTCCATTGAAATGTTTCAGGTAACTTTTTATTTTGAAAAATTTTAAACCTATGGAAATGTAGCAAAAATAGTGCATTTAAGACATAGATACCTTTCGTGTGGAATTACCAATGCTAATAGCCACATTTGCTGAACCATTTGAGAAAACATCAATACGCTTAGGGCTTAAATAAATCTAAAAGTTGGGTCATTCTCTTATATAACCACAATATAATTTTCATACTAAGGAAACTACATTGATAGAGTGTTTTTAACCAATGCATAGTTCATATTTTATCCAGTTGCCCAAGAAGAACATTTACTTTTCAGTTTTGTATGAGATTGGTGCATGATCTCAGAGGTGATGTTATAAATATAAACATGAATACTGTTAAGAAGTTCATGGAACACCTAGAAAAGGATATTTTAATGTTTTTGAATAAAAAGGATCTTGAAAAACTGTAACTACATAAATATAAGAAATTTACATTTTGGTTTAGTAGTCTATTCAACATGGTGACAAGAAATCTTGGTTTTCAGCTGCTCCAGAATCAATTTTGGTATCCATCAGAATTTCTTTAAATGCATTGCTGCAAAAAAAATTTAAGCATGAAAGGAATTTGTTTAAAAAAAAAAAGATACTGGGGCCATTAGTCTGTGAAGTGTTTCTCTGAATAAACCCACTTGTTACTTGTCACTTTGTCTCACTGAGTTCTCTCCGCAGTGAGACATCAAGAACCTGAGCTTCATTAGGTCCTTAAACCAGGCCCACTTGGGAGGTTAGAGCTGGGAAATGAATGAGATACACATGACCAAGAGTTTCACTGATACTTCCAATTCTAGTCTGATGCTACAGAGTTCATTCTGTTCTTTCCCTTCTCTGTATTTGTAACTCCATTCTCCCAACTGTGAAGAACTCGGCTTCTATTGCCAGTATATATATTACCATTATATATATTAATTTACCTGAGCAAATTTACTTATTTGCTCAGTCTTAGAATTTCAAAAAGTAGCTTCAGAATTGTTCGATCATGCTTCTTAAAAGAGAGAGAAAGGATGCTTTCAGTATTTGGAGGAAGTTTATGGAACCTGGCTTAGAAAGTGTTAAGAAAAGAGAGACAACTGTCAGGCCAACAGTCCTAATCAAGCTACAGCCACCAGAAAGGATACTCCTACCACATACAATGAGGGCCTGATACTACAACTTCAACTTTCACTGGACATGGGACTCTGCTGCTGTTTGCCACCAAAGTGGATTCTCTTCAGTTTCTGCTTGTAACCCCTGTCTTTGTCTTCTGTGTTCAGGGCTGGTATCTCTAGTATGACCTCAGTTCAGTTCAGTCGCTCGGTCGTGTCCGACTCTGCGATCCTATGAATTGCAGCATGCCAGGCCTCCCTGTCCATCACCAACTCCCAGAGTTTACTCAAACTCATGTTCATCAAGTCGGTGATGCCATCCAGCCATCTCATCCTCTATCATCCCCTTCTCCTGCTGCCCCCAATCCCTCTCAGGATCAGAGTCTTTTCCAGTGAGTCAAGTCTTCTCATGAGGTGGCCAAAGTATTGGACCTAGCCCAGATCATATATATGCATGGTAGACTATATAATGGTATTTAGCCTTTCATCTTTGAAGAGGAGTCAGGCTTTGCCATAGGGTGAAGATTTCTAAGTGTAGGAAGATGTTTGGCAGCCTTGAAAGAAAAAAATATGTAACTTAATCTATGCTGTTAATAGGAAATCCTTTGCTTAAGAAACAATAATATGTGACAAAGTATGGGATAACTAAAGAAACTTGTTTTATAAAACTGAGATTTACATATGTTAACTTAAGGTTTATTGGTGTCAGAGGTTGAGAGCAAGTTGTTTGTATAACTTGCTCTGAAGAGACTTAATAAACAGCTGTGTGAAGTTGGGAATTTACATTATATAGCAGGCCACATTAAATAAATAGAAAAGCAGTATAGACCTTAATGCTTTGTATAGTAGCTTTTATTATTAGCTATCGTCAAACTAGGAAAATCACTTAGAAATTTTGAGTTTCTGAGAAAAAATTTGATAAAAAAATGTTTTTGAGAAAAATCTTGAAGTTTTGCAGAGTAAATGACAGACTCCAGGTTCCCTACATACTGTCAGTTTATCACTGAATTACCTAGCTTTAGCAAAGTAGATGTTAGAATTAAATTTTCAGAAGAGCCATTTTTTCATTTAGACACATGCAGTCCTTAGGGTTTCTTATAGGCACATGAGTTGGGTAAAAATAGACAGTGAAGAGTTAAAGAGATGATTCAGTTTTCATTTGACCTTTATCCTTCCCTTAATGTTAATATCTTATATAACCATAGTATGATTATCAAAACTAAGAAGTTAATAGATTGGTACAATACTATTAACTGTAAGTTTTATTACTGTTTTCCCCAGTTTTTCCACTAATGTCCTTTTTCTGTTCCAACATCTAATCCAAAATACATTGTGTTTAGTTGTCATGTCGCTTTCCTTTCCTGTAATATGTGAGGAGATATCTTTCACTGTGGCGCTTATGAAGTGTACTGTTCTCTGTATCCTTTCAGTTCAGTCGCTCAGTCATGTCCAGCTCTTTGCGACTCCATGGACTGCATGCAACACACCAGGCTTCCCTGTCCATCACTAACTCCTGGAACTTACTCAAACTCATGTCCATTGAGTCAGTGGTGCCATCCAACCGTCTCACCCTCTGTTGGCCCCTTGTCCTCCTGCCTTCAATCTTTTCCCAGCGTCAGGGTCTTTTCTAGCAAGTCAGTTCTTCACATCAGGTGGCCAAAGTACTGGAGTTTCAGCTTCAGCATCAGTCCTTCCAATGGATATTCAGGACTGATTTACTTTAGGATGAACTGGTTGGATCTCCTTGCAGTCCAAGGGACTTTCAGGTCTTCTCCAACACCACAGTTCAAAAGCATCAATTCTTTGATGCTCAACTTTCTTTATAGTCCAAGTCTCACATCTATACGTGACTACTGGAAAACCATAGCTTTGACTAGATGGATCTTTGTTGACAAAGTAATATCTCTGCTTTTTATTATGCTGTCTAGGTTGATCATAGCTTTCCTTCCAAGGAGCAAGCGTCTTTTAATTTCATGGCTGCAGTCACCATCTGCATTGATTTTGGAGCCCAAAATAATAGTCTGTCACAGTTTCCATTGTTTCCCTATTTGCCTTGAAGTGATTGGACTGTATGCTGTGATCTTATCTCCACTGTATAGTGACTACCTTTTTTCTCAATATACCCTCTCAGAATTGAGTCACTGAGAGTTGCCCACACTCAAGAAGAGGGAAATTAAGCTTCACTTCATCGAAAGAGGTGTATCAAAGAATTCTTAGCCGTAACATTATTACTAAGGTGTTTTAATGATGATTTCCCTCATTTCTTGTACATTTATTAATTAGAATTCTATAAGAAAAAGCGATTTCTCACCCCCTCCCTAATCTAGGATTCAGTCAAGGATTATTCATGGTAAATATTGTCAGTGTCTTTTAAGTTCCTCTTAATCAAAAGTAGTCTTCCTTTTTTTTTTAAGGATGGTAATCCTTAAAATAAGTCACCTTATATAATACCCCAGATCTGAATTTGTGTAATGGTTTTATATGCCCAATATCCTGTAAACTTAGATCTGAATTTAAGCTTAGCAAAATTCAAGTTAGATCTTTCTGACTTGAATATTTCATATATGATATTGTATAATTCATATTGTATACACAATGTCTCATTGTTCGTTCATGATTTAAAGTTTGATCACAGGGTCAAAGTGGCCTAGAGGTCTCACTTTTCTTTTATTTTTCATTGAAGGGTAATTGCTTTATAGAATTTTGTTGTTTTCTATCAAACCTTGACATGAATCAGCCACAGGTGTACATATATCCCTTGCCTTTTGAACCTCTCTCCCATCTCCCCATCCCACCCCTCTAGGTTGATACAAAGCCCCTGTTTGAGTTTCCTGGGCCATACGGCAAATTCCCGTTGGCTATCTATTTTACATATGGTAATATAAGTTTCCATGTTACTCTTTCCATACATCTTACACTCTCCTCCCCTCCCCATATCTATAAGTCTATTCTCTATGTCTCCATTGCTGCCCTGTAAATAAATAAAATCTTTCTATAGTCCATATATGTGCATTAGAATACGATATTTATCTTTCTGACTCACTTCATTCTGTGTAATGGGTTCTAGGTTCATCCACTTCAGAACGGACTCAAATGAGTTCCTTTTTATGGCTGAGTAATATTCCATTGTGTATATGTACCACAACTTCTTTATCCATTCATCTGTCAATGGACATCCAGGTTTCTTCCATGTTCTAGCTATTATAAGTAGTGCTGCAGTGAACAGTGGGATACATGTATCCTTCTCAACCCTGAGTTCCTCAGGGTATATCCCTAGCAGTGGGATTGCTGGGTCATATGGTGGTTTTATTCCTAGTTGTTTTTTTTTTTTTAAAGGAATCTCCATACCGTCTTCCATAGTGCCTGTATCAATTTACATTCCCACCAACACTGCAAGAGTGTTCCCTTTTCTCCACACCCTCTCCAGCATTTATTGTTTGTAGACTTTCTGATGACGGCCATTCTGACCGGTGTAGAGTTCTTTTAAGGAGAGTTTTCCCTTTGTGTTAAGTAATCTATGTGACATCTTAGGCACCCTGCACATATATATCCATTTTCTTACCAGCCTTTCACCTAAGTTTACTTCTGTTGATGGTTGATGACTGAATCAATGATTTCAGTAGGGTTTACACATCATTAATTTAACGCTGCCTGTCTACAATTATTGTCTAGCATTTTTCTGTAAAGGAATTGTTCATTGTTCTTAAGACTCGGCACTTCTCTCTTTGCCATTTTAGCCTATTCCTATGCCTTCACAGTAAGCATTCAATAGTCTGTTGAATGGGTAAGTAGAAGGAAGGAATTGAATCCACACTTTCTGGTACATATAGGTGTTTTATTTTTCTGGGGAGAGAGTCCGTACCTTTCATCACATTCCCTGAAGGATTCTTAGCAGAAGAATTAAAACATCTACGGTTGTTGGCAGACTACATTCTCTGATTTCAGAAGTAATAAAACTAACATACCTGGAGGTAATCTCATTTCAAAATCCCATTTTGAATATTTGTAAACCCTTTAAATAAGGATCATCCTCCTCCCCCCTAAAAAAGTAAGGATCATCCCAGTCATGTTACCTTGTAATATATTATTTACAGTAATTTTGTTAGTCACCAACTTACATTATCTGTTTAAAGTCTCCTAGAATCTTTCTACTCCCTTTCTGCTTTCACTGATCAGTGATACTTATTAAAAGGCTTCCCTTTCTTTTGTGACCATGTATAACAGCTGATGGTGATTGATTCATCCTTCAAAAATATGTTTACTGTCTAAACCAAAGTGTACCTCAGTTGGACACTTTTAGGACAATTGTGTGAATTAAACATTGAGGAAATTTTATTTAATGTTCTCAGTAATACTGTAGAAAGAGAATAATTGCAGAGTTTTCTAGGATTGATTGTATGAATTGTTCTACTGTCAAATGATTCATTTGAGAGATTTTAAACATATCTTCCTAAGGTAAGCCTAGAAACTTAAAGCAACAGATTTTATTTGTGCAACCTTCACTAAAAATAGTTACTTACTAGTTTCCCTCTACTAACTGTCTAGTATATTTGTAAGTAACATATATTACATCTGTTTTGTAAGAGATTTTGAAGTTGTCAGACTTTTATAATTTCCTAAATAGTGTAGTACACAGCAAAGATCTGCCTATTCCCCCAATTCACTGTTCAGTATTCAACTTTAGGAACTGATTTAAAAGAAGCAAATTTTAAGTGGTGAATTGTTTTTCTTTGTGTTTCAGGTATGTTGGTAACCTTTCCAGAGATGTCACAGAAGCTCTAATTCTCCAGCTCTTTAGCCAGATTGGACCTTGTAAAAACTGCAAAATGATTATGGATGTAAGGGTATTTTACTTAGTTAACTTTATTCTTCTTTTTTTTTTAAATACATTCTTTAAATCCTTGACTTCCAGGATCTCTTAAGTTGGTTTATACAGTATAAATTCATAAAGGCTTAAGTCCATTTTGGCCACCAAGTTTCTTTTACTCAGTAAAGAGAGACTAGATCTAATCATTTCCAAAACAGATGAGAACTATATGTGGGGCTCTTGTTTTAAAATGTATTGTGGCATCAGAATTGTTTTATAGGTGGTGTCAGTTGATTGGCAAATATAGAAATTCAATTATTAATTAAAATGGGGAATTAGGCAAAAGAAATAATAGACTTTGACACTGTGAAGATATTTTAAACTTTATTTTTAAAAGTCACAATTCAAATTTTTCTTGAATTGTGGCAGTGCCCATTCATCAGACCTTAACGTATAGAAAAAACATCCATTCACTCATGTAATTGGTATTAACCCTGAGTCATAATATGTGTAAAAAGGCAGCTTCAAATTCTCTTGATGAGAAAAACAGTACTAAAGAGAAATCCTTTTATCCCATGGTCTTTCCTGCATTTAAACTTTAAAGTTTTTGTTTCTCCAGGAAAGAAGTCATTATGTATCGATATCTACTAGTTTCTCTTCTATTATATTCCAGTTTAACTTTTTTTAACTTGGTATTTTTAAGTAATTATTTAGCCAGTTGGCTTTGGTTTGTTGTCTTGTATTTGAAAATGTCAAAACTTTTCTGCTAATGTGGCAGAGTCACCTATACATAATACAGATGGATTCAACAGATGTTTTTATTCTTTACACTCTTCTGAAATGTTCTGTTAATCATATTTAATATCCATATACCTTTGGATAATGAATAAAAGATTCCCATACCCATAGAGAAAGATAAGAGGGAGATTTAAAGGGAAATGATGGAGAATTTAAAACCAGTCTTTCCTTCATCTGGGTCTCCTTCCTTATCTTAGTACTAGCATTTATGAAATACTTACTGCCTATCATTTTCATACTGATGCCTCATCAGAAATACTCAACAGAAACATTACAAAGCAAATGTTATTCCTGTTTAATATATACGAAAATGAGGCAAAGCAAGGATGTAAACCCAGAGTGATCTATTCTCTCCATAGGTCTATAGGCTGCTCTTCTCTCCCTGTCTAGGTCTTTCTCAATTTTCTGGTAAAGATGGCTAGCACAGTGTTAGTGACTGCTGCTCCTACAGAAGAAGACTAGCTAGGGGAGCCTCTGCCGCTTTGTATAAATTGGACTTTCATCACTCAAAGACTTAGGGTTGACTACTCTTTCTCCTGCTGCTTATCATTTTTTTATTGTTATTAAAGTCTAAATTCCAGTCTGTTCACACTGTTGGACTGATGTTCATATTTATTAATTTTATACTCCCTAGAGTATGAATTGGAGAAGGAATACTCCAGTATCCTTGCCTGAGAAATCCCATGGACAGAGGAGTCTAGCAGGCCACAATCTATGGGGTCACAAAGAATTCGACATGACTGAGTGACTAAGACTTTAGAGTACAAAGGCTGATAATGCATATGCCTAGAATTTTTTTAATCTAAAAAGTATAGTTTTTATTTTTCTGGACACAAGTGAAATGGACATTTTATTTATTTGATTGCCATACTCGTAGGTGTAAGCCACTTTGTTAAGCACTTTTCTGATTCTGATGCCTGTCAACATGGATCTTGGTAGTAAAACTCCCATTAAGAATAGCATTAGTTTGAATTATACAAACTTAAAAACACTTATATATTCTCTGTTGCTTTTAAAAATAAATAATGGGTCATTTCAATGTCTTCAATTTGTTGGTTCTAAAATTCTTTGAAATCATTGCCAGGGACATTTTTTTTTTTAAACTGTTAATTGTGCATGAAATAAAATGGCATATTTCTTTATTGTTACTCTAGTCTTTTGAATTAGTTTCTTATTTTAACAATTCTGCTTGGGCGATTATGGAAAGAATTTTTAAACGGGCTATGAAGCCATTTGGTGTTTTACACCAGGAGGTGTGAAAATATTGGGTATTTTTTCTACTTCCTTAAGAAAACATCCAGGCTTTTCCTGTCATCAGGCTTCAGCCACTTCGAACACCAACAGAAGAGAGGAGAGAATTTCTGGTTGCACTGCACGGTGGCTTGCACGATCTTAGTTTGCCAATCAGGGACTGAACTGGTGCCCCCTGTAGTGGACTCGCGAAGTCCTAACCACTGAGCCACCGGGGAATTCCCAAGAATGTTTATTTTTAAAGGCCTTCTAAGCAGACAGAAATTTTGATGTCAGAAAGTCCACGTTCTAAAACCTATTCTAAACCTTTACTTACCTGAAAATGTCTTCAGTTTTTACAGTGTATATACTTCTATTTTAGTAATAGGTTTAAGAAGGTTAATTAGAACGTTAATCATTAATAAAAGATTAACTTACATATAGTAATATAATACAAGCTGTTGAAGAAGATAGCTTTCTAGAAAAAGAGTTATTTTTTGTTGTTGTTGTTTAGTGTCTTATTTTAAACATTTACTTGCAGAACAGCCCCTCATTCTCCATGGCCTGATACTGAGCTGTATAAAACTTTGTATAGTTTTAAAGTAAGGAGAGTATGTAAAGCATAAAACTGACTTTTGTGTCCTTCTTCAACAGACAGCTGGAAATGATCCATATTGTTTTGTGGAGTTTTATGAGCATCGTCATGCAGCTGCAGCACTAGCTGCTATGAATGGGCGGAAGATAATGGGTAAGGTAAGCTATCGTAATTAAAGAAGGTGACATGCACTGGAAAATTTTAAGTTGTAAAAGGTTTTATTTCCATTTTAGAAGCACTGTATTTGTTTTACAGAAAACAATCACAGTTAATATTAAAAAGATGGGGTAAAGCTTTTAGAGTATGTATGTTTATGTTGGTATTCTTCATAGTGCCTTGCACATGGTAAATACTGAAATAACTGTTGAATTACCAGGCTTTATTGGAGCATATAGGAATGCTGACTACTAATGGGGAAGAATAAAAGAAAAAAAGATTTACTGGTACTTTAGGCAGGTTCAGTTCAGTTCAGCTCAGTCGCTCAGTCATGTCCAACTCTTTGCGGCCCATGAATCACAGGACTCCAGGCCTCCTTGTCCATCACCAACTCCCGGAGTTTACCCAGACTCACATCCATCGAGTTGGTGATGCCATCCAGCCATCTCATCCTCTGTTGTCCCCTTCTGCTGCCCCCAGTCCCTCCCAGCATAGGGTCTTTTCTAGTGAGTCAGCTCTTCTCATGAGATAGCCAAAGTATTGGAGTTTCAGCTTCAGCATCAGTCCTTTGAAAGAACATCCAGGACTGATCTCCTTTAGGATGGACTGGTTGGATCTCCTTGCAGTCCAGGGGACTCTCAAGAGTTTTCTCCAAGAACACCACAATTCAAAAGCATCAATTCTTCGGCACTCGGCTTTCTTCACAGTCCAACTCTCACATCCATACAGGACCACTGGAAAAACCATAGCCTTGACTAGACAGACCTTTGTTCGCAAAGTAATGTCTCTTCTTTTTAATATGCCATCTAGGTTGGTCATAACTTTCCTTCCAAGGAGTAAGTGTCTTTTAATTTCTTCATGGCTGCAGTCGCCATCTGCAGTGATTTTGGAGCCCCCCAAAATAAAGTCTGACACTGTTTCCCCATCTGTTTCCCATGAAATGATGGAACCAGATGCCATGATCTTAGTGTTCTGAATGTTGAGCTTTAAGCCAACTTTTTCACTCTCCTCTCTCACTTTCATCAAGAGACTCTTTAGTTCTTCTTCACTTTCTGCCATAAGGGTGGTGTTATTAACTTTCCTTCCAAGGAGTAAGTGTCTTTTAATTTCTTCATGGCTGCAGTCGCCATCTGCAGTGATTTTGGAGCCCCCCAAAATAAAGTCTGACACTGTTTCCCCATCTGTTTCCCATGAAATGATGGAACCAGATGCCATGATCTTAGTGTTCTGAATGTTGAGCTTTAAGCCAACTTTTTCACTCTCCTCTCTCACTTTCATCAAGAGACTCTTTAGTTCTTCTTCACTTTCTGCCATAAGGGTGGTGTTATCTGCATATCTGAGGTTATTGATATTTCTCCCGGCAATCTTGATTCTAGCTTGTGCTTCTTCTAGCCCAGCGTTTCTCATGATGTACTCTGCATAGAAGTTAAATAAGCAGGGTGACAGTATACAGCCTTGACATACTCCTTTTCCTATTTGGAACCAGTCTGTTGTTCCATGTCCAGTTCTAACTGTTGCTTCCTGATCTGCATATCGGTTTCTCAAGACGCAGGTCAGGTGGTCTGGTATTCCCATCTCTTTCAGAATTTCCCACAGTTTATTGTGATCCACACAGTCAAAGGCTTTGGCATAGTCAGTAAAGTAGAAATAGATGTTTTCTGGAACTCTCTTGCTTTTTCCATGATCCAGCGGATGTTGGCAATTTGATCTCTGGTTCCTCTGCCTTTTCTAAAACCAGCTTGAACATCTGAAAGTTCACGGTTCACATATTGCTGAAGCGTGGCTTGGAGAATTTTTAGTATTACTTTACTCAAAAGTAAAGTGTGAGATGAGTGCAGTTAGGCAGGTTAGTTGAATGTTAATAGGGAAGTTATGTATGGTTAGACTTTATTAATATTTGCAGAAGTATACATTAAAAAATAAGTATTGAAGGGAAAAATGAAATAATTCTGATATTATGTCCTTTCTACATTTTTCCTAATGTTAAAATGCCTTTTCTCAAAAAAAAAAAAATTGGCAATAACAGATGGTAATGATTTTTTAATGTCCTTACTTAATGCAACAAAGTTGTTAATTCTTTTTTAAAAAGTATTGAAATTTTGACCAGAAAATTTTGAATGTGTCTTGTCAAACATATACCTTTGTATTCATAGATGCAAATCTTGTAACACCTAATTATGACGTTTATTTTTATGAAATATAAATGTAGAAAAAATTTTTTTAGGAAGTCAAAGTGAATTGGGCAACAACTCCCAGCAGTCAAAAGAAAGACACAAGCAGTAAGTATATTTTATACTCTTTGAACTTTTGTGTTTATTGTACATAGTAGTTTTCTTGTAAAGCATATAAACATCATGCATTTGCAGTAATGTTTTGATCGTTATCCTAAGATATGATTGACTGTGTTTGTGTTAATAAATTTAAGAACAAATCTAATCTTTGTCATCAGGTAGTACCGTTGTCAGCACACAGCGTTCACAAGGTAATTGTATCTTCTTAAACATAAAATGAAATCTCTTGAAAGGGTATTTATTCACTAACCACCTGAAGTTTTTTTTGTTTGATGTTGGGGGGAGCGGGGAGGGAGGGATTGTATATCTATTTGTCTCTTTGGCAATATTTTTCCCCCTTTTTCCCAGTGTTGACCAAGTGTGGCTTGTCCACTTTTTGGGTGCTATTTCAAGTTCTCTGATTCCCCCCCTTGATAGCCCCTGATGCCTTAGAAATACTTCACCACTGAAGGGCAAGATACCCTGTTTGCTTGAGGTCAAGTTCTGTGATTCATACCCAGATCTTCTTATTGCTTGAGTTGCACTTGAAACTGTCTCCCAAATGGCAACCTAATATGTTGCTTAAGGCTTGCCAAGTAGGGGTAACTTTTCTTTTCAGATATACTTTGTCAGAATTGATATGTATGTCCATTTAAAGTGTTGATCCAACTATTTTGTATATTTAAAGTGTTTCTTTTTTTTTTTTTGAGCATTGTCTTTTTAAGAAAACTTCATATATGGGATCATTATTTCTCTCCAGTGCTTTTTTAATGACTCTGATATAAAGTGAAGGGATTACTGTTTTCATTCTGTTGCCTTCAGTCTTAGTTCACTTGCACATGGATTCACATAAACTGAATGGTGTAATGTCTGGGCAACCAAAACTGTTGGCTTTTGAGAAAACTCAAATACTTTAACATCAAACTGTTGCAATGCAAGGTATTTCTTTGATTGTTCTTCACAAAATATGGTTAAACCAAGTATATCTCATAGCTAGCTTCAGTAAACTGTCTTAACTGAGGCAAATCTAGCCTAATAACTCATAATACCACTATTTTAATTTGTAAAGATTTAATGTAGTGGTAAACTGAATGAATGTGAATAATTACTATTAGAATGGTAAATAAGTCATTTATTTATATATATATATATATATTTTTTTTTTTTTTGCAAAACTTGTTATATATTACTAGTTTGTTTTGGCCAGTATAATAATTGGTTATAAATAGAAATGTAACTGTCAGTCTCCCATTAGATATATCATAGGAGAATCTTTCCTGTATTGTCACCTTGATTCATTATTCATTATGTTTAAAACCGATAGAATTTGTCTAGATATAGAATAGTGTTTTCCTTATACTTTATTGTAATACGTAAATTATTTTTAAATACTTTATAAATAGATCTTAGCATTTTTTTAAATTCTAAAATTGTATTTTTCTTTTCAATTCCCCTTCCTTTCCCCCATAAGATCATTTCCATGTCTTTGTTGGTGATCTCAGTCCAGAAATTACAACTGAAGATATAAAAGCTGCTTTTGCACCATTTGGAAGAATATCGTAAGTAACAGAAGATAAATTTTAAAATGCTTTTAATTAGAAACAATCTTATATAGAAGTAATTTGAAAGTCTGTTGTGAATTTTTTTGGACATTAATTTTGACACCTGAATGTAATGTATTAATATTCTCTTGAATAAATGTATTATTTAGAGCCTATTCAAGCAATTAACAGCCAAAGATTATTTTCCCTTGATAAATCTTTGGTCTTCAGTTATCTTAAATTTTTTTTTCAATTAGCATTAGCTTTTAAGAGACGAATGTGCTGTCCTGCATCCTGTTTCTTGTATGAGTGTCTTGCTAGCCTGGTCATAATCTTTAGTGAACTTGTGCTGTGACTAAGGAGTTTAGACCTTTTGGCACTTCTATGATACCATGTATTTTCTGTTAATATATTTTAACAAAAAGAAACCTTAATAGTTTAAAAAGCAGTTATTAAATGTTAATTCCAGGATATCTGTCCTTTTGCTGTTGTTATTGTTGCTATTAACAGCAATAATAATGCCTCTTAGTATTTTGTGAAGCACTGTATTGCTTCCATTGTTACTAATTGTACAGTTAGGCCTGTTATAAATAGCTCACTCGAGTATTCATCATAAAAAAACTTCAATATTTTGAAAAGCATGCCTGTAATAGAGTAAGAATAAGTTGATTATTGCACTTTCTTAGAAGTAATTGTTGAATCTAGAAAACAAAGTGTTTAGAGTTTCTGGTTGTTTTATTATTGGTGTTCCAGCTAGAAGAGAAGAAAAAAAGAAATGCTAGCTTTGATTTGGTTTGATGGACAGACCAACAGCAGAGATGAGGAGAAGATTGGAAAGTAAATGCTGGTGGTATTGATGTTGAATTTGGGAATTTTCATTTGAAGAGTTTTAGTTCACTGGTAGGATGAAAATGGATAGTGACCAAAGAATGATCATAAGTAAGGGGCCAACTTTAAAGGCAGTCACAAGATTAGAGTTTATAGGTGGGCTCTTCTTTTAGGTGACATTTTTCTTGATCTCTTAGAACTGACGTTAGGAAAATAAAGTTCTAATTTCTTGATTGTTCTTTTTAGTCTGTTTTAGGGTTTTGATGATGGTTAGCTGGCTTTCAAAAATCTAGATTGGACGGTCTTAACCTTTGACCTCTTAAAGGCTTTATAAATTTCTG